>JAPFBL010000034.1:3197500-3242771 GCA_026182355.1 Hermatobates lingyangjiaoensis | reverse complement strand
ATTTCTGCGAGATGAAACAGGGTTGACTATAAGGAGGGTGTATCCCCAGAACTCCTAGGGTAGTTAAACGTGATCCAACCGGCCACGTAGGAGAGATTAAACGTCTCTTATTGGATGAGAGACTATCAAGATTTCATTAGGAGATAGACGGAGAGAGAAGGCGTTATTGTTTGCTGCAAGAAGGAGACAGATAACGGTGCATTCACGTGCTCTCTTTCCTCATTGATATTCCCCCATCATACTTCCATCGAATCTACCACAATTTTAAATCCAATAAATAAGCACTATGCTAGAACGAATAACTATTGTATTCTTTAGTCAAAGGCTGTTATGAGATGCATTTCAAGAGATGACAGATTTCTACTGATTACTAAGTTTAATGTTCTCATGTATACGTCATTTCAACATGATATTAAATATACAGAAGAATCACAATAAACATCAATGAGGTTTAAAAAACAAGGAAAAGGAAAACAGTAGAAATAAATGCTTTGAGGCCTTTCACTTTATGTCATCAGAGAGCAAACAAAGTAAAAACCTTCCTTTATACAGAACTAAGGTTACCATTTTTATAACTTTGGTATACTTCGGTATATACAAGGTATTAAACTCAGACCCCACTGGAAATTATAACAATCTGTTCAACAAGAAATTAAAATTAATATTAAACAATAATAACAGTTTAATTGCAAAATTTATTGAGAGATCTGCATCATTACCCTACATGTATGGTTTAATTAAAACACATAAGGATGGTTGTCCAGCCAGACAGATTGTTAGTTCAATTGGATCAGCTGGATACAAGTTATCAAAATGGTTAGTACGAGTTTGCCTCCATTCGTGGGTACCATTTCTAATAGTCCATCAAGAATAATATTGATCTTTTATCAAAGCTAAACTCTTGTTCTTATCAAAATAGTAAATTAGTGAGCTTTGATGTCAAATCTCTCTTTACGAATGTCCCTGTCAAAGATGTGTTGAATTTCCTAGAGACAGAACTAGGCAAACATGTTCAAAATTTACCAAATTCTATCCCAGTATTAATCGAGTTGACTCGTTTGTGTGTATTGGATGACGGTTTTTCGTTTCAAGAAAAATTTTATGAACAAATGTTTGGATTGGCTATGGGAAATTGTCTCTCCCCAGTTTTAAGTAATATCTATATGGAATTTTTTGAGATCACCTATCTACCTACTACAATACTGCCTACTAATGCTAAATGGTTTAGGTATGTAGATGTTATATTATATATTTGGCCTGAAAATGAAAATGTTAACACCTTTTTGGATACCCTCAATACGGTTGTACCATCCATAAAATTTACAATAGAACATGAAAACAATAATAAACTTCCTTTCTTGGATGTACTTTTACATAGGAATGGTAATAAATTAAAGTACAGTATTCATAGGAAGTCAACAAATGTATTATCTTATGTTCATTTCTTCTCGGCTCATCCACTTAAAACTAAAAAATCAGTTTTTAGTAGCATGTTCTTAAGAGCTTTCAAAATTTGCAGTGAGGAATTTTTAGATGAAGAAATCAAAAATATTTACAAAATTGCAGGTTCTGTAATGTATCCAAAGAAGTTAATCGACAATATCATAAAAAAGGTTAAACAATCCATGATATTAAATAATGAAGAACAGTTCACAAGAAGGAATTTGTTAGTCATTCCATACAGTCCTTGTTTGAAAGATATGCCTTCATTTATGAAAAGATTGGACGTTTCTGTTGTGTTCAGTAATGATGGTAACTTGTTTAACAGACTTGTCAATAATAAGCCAAAAAAAAGGACTGTTGTGTATACAGGATACCATGTACTAACTGTGAAATGTCTTACATTGGACAGACGAGCAAAGGTCTTCTTACAAGGATAAAACAGCACAAATATTCCATCAGAAGAGAAGACGAAAAGAGTGCCTTGTTCATGCACATAAGAAACAGTAATCATGTGATTAACTAAAATGAAGCAAATGAATTAATATGTGTCTTCAGAAAGAAAAAGAAATATCGTGGAAAGTGCACTCATTAAGAACATTTATGAGAAGTTGATGAACAATATCCTAAGACTCTATAAATTGGATGAAGTTTTGATTAGCAGAATCATTAAACAGATGAAGACTTCTTCATCATTAAATACATTCAGGGTTGCCAACGATTCTGGAAACTTCAATCAGCCAGGTATCCAAGTGTTTATTATTTTTTAGTTCAGTTGCTCTCTGACGATGTGTTGACGAAAGGCCTTAGAGCATTGTTCCCAAAATTGTTTCATTGTGGTAAATTAGTCCATATATATATATATATATATATATATATATATATATATACACCTTTTTGATGAAAATACGATCCGAAACGGACAAATACAGTTCAATGTACACAAAGAAAGGTAGAGAAATTAAAAACACACACTTACAGTCTCTAATTTTTGGTTGAACCGTCTTCAGGAGAGATAAGAAAGGGAAACCAAGCGCACTGGTGCAGAGACAGTTGGAGACTAACCATATATATATTTATATATAAGAACGGAAGATGTTCGTCAATATTGATATTGGAAGGTAAAAGCAGGAGAATCCTCTTTGGCTCATCCATTAGAAGATGTAATCTGTTTCCTTCGGCATGAAAAAGATTTCTTAATAGGTGCAATCTTCAGGGATTACCAGTGATAAGGCAGAAAAGAGATTGGGCTGTTTGAAGAATCACCTTCCCCCAAGTCCTAATTCCCAGGCCACAGTCGCCTGCCTTCATCTATCAGATCTTCGCACTAAAAACAATTTTCTTTCTTCCAGTTAATTGATGGATCGTTCCAATTCGTAATCTCTTATTTAACTCCATTTGTTGTCTTCTCTATTATTTTTTTATTTTTTTTTCTTTAATTTCTTCGATCAGTATACGTATAGACATTGTTATAAGAAGATATAATATCCAAAAAATTATTGTAGAACTAGCAATTTTCTTAAAAGTATTCGACCAATCAATATTCAACCATTTTCTTCACAAATATCCTGATTTATTTGAATAAATAAAATATTAAAAAATTTCGTTTCGATTATTTCAATAAATAAAATAATTTATTTTCAACAACACTTTTTGATCTTATGGCCTGCAATTATAGCCACAAACATGACATTACATCAATGGAAAAACACATAACTCTCTTATGTAATCATAGTGCAAAATTTCTGCTGGTTGAACAACCACTTAGACTAGGGTATTACTCCGGTTATTATAGGCAACTAATTTAAAGAGTACAAATCAGTTGTCGATCACATGAATACTAAAACTTGAAATGGTAGGTTCATTCAATTTCATACAGTAACTCGATAATATTTCGTAACACTATCCATATTTCATACGCATTCATTTTCAGTATAATTTTAATCATTATTATGATTACATTTTGAACAGAATGGCATTTTCAATTTAATGACTGGCTTATATATTTTATGGTTACAATCCCACATAAAAACTACAGTAAACCCATTATTATACGCAAGTCTAAGAAATGGTTTCACGCGTCAAAATATGGTACAATATTTATATTTTGTATTAGATGGGTTTCTATCGCAAAATAATAACAATTCTTTAGTATTTTTTAAAGATTTATCAATATAAGATGATGTTTTTTTTTTAAAAGAAAGAGCGATAAATTAATTAAACGATTTAAGAATTCACGGTAGTGAACTCTAAAAAAAGCTTTTTGTATTTTTTACACTTTTGTAAAGAATACTTTTAATTAAAAATATTGATTTTCTTTATAAAAAGGCTTTACGTCTTTCGTACTGTTCGAGAAGTGGGGAGTGCGACTCGTTAATTATTAGGCACCCATTTTAGTAATAGCCATATTACGAGTTAACTTTATGTAGGGGCCTTAAATGTGTCGTTTATTCAAGTTTACTAGGGAAGGGACTTTCATTAAGTATTTGATATTGCAAGCGCCCGAGAAGAAATTATCATTAATCCTATTTGATCGATACCGTTAACAAAATTTTGTATTTCTCACATTAAAAATTGGTCATTTCCTTATTTCCAGAGTTAAGCTACCAAAACAATGACAACAAGCAACGTTACAAAACAAGTCAAACATTGAGCCCGTGGTTACTAAACTTTGTGGATTACAGGCCTGTTGAACTCTGAATAGCCCTATTTTATACCAAACAGGGAAAATTTTAATAAATAAATTATTTCTTATGGTCAAAATGTCATACTCCTATGAAGCAGATTAAAAAAACACCTAAATGTATGATTTATTGTATGGATGATTTGAACATAGAAAATTTCTGATCCCTTATTTCATGGTTTTACTCTTACGTCAATACCTGCCTGAAGTGATATACAATATATATTATAAAAGAATATTTTACAATAAACACGCGAAACAACAATGAACGTTCAAGCCACAGTAAGAAATCAGAAAAAAAACTGAGATCTTCCAACGTAACAAGCGATATTCATCAAAGTCAAATCCCAACCGATTCTTATTGGGGTTTGCACGTTGATTTTTATAATATAATATATTATATATCACAATATACAACGCTATTATGTATTATATATATATATATATATATATATAAAGATTTCACATAAACACGTGAAATAACAATCAATGATCAAACCACAATAAGAAACACTGACCAGTGTTTAGTTGGGTTTTTGACTCTGACGAAGACCGCTTGTTATGGTTAAAAGATCTTAGTCTTGTTTTCCCATTTCTTATTGTGGTTTGATCATATATATAAAAGTAATTTAAGAAAAAAATACGTAGAAACAATACACAACTTTTGACTCTGACGAAGACCGCTTGTTACGGTTGAATAATCCTAGTCTTTTTTTTGATTTGTTGCTGTGGGTTGGACGTTGTGTAATACTTTACACCCTCTCAACGAACGGCGTACAAATTATAGATTATGCATATCCCACATGAGATGTATATAGCGTATTGGCCCTCTATTCGCAGTACTGAAGGAGAGCAATTATTTCCTCACATAAATTATTTTTCATGTTTTGTACTGAATTTGTTTCTTATCCAAGATGTTTTATCTAGGAGTTGAAGAATTGTAGGCAACACGTCGATTAAAGAGGACGTAAGACTATTCGTTCCGAACTTGAATGATGTCAGATGCTCGCTATAAAGTGAGCACAACATGCGTTGTAAAATACCTGGTGTAGAGTCAAACTTGGAATGTACCTTGATCATAACTAAGATGGTTACTTAAAAAAGAAATGAACCAGTTTTCTCATCCTAGAATTGCGCTAAAGGTGAGATAATCTATAAGTGGGAATGATGGGTACAAACTACCCTTACAAAGAGTAATTTTATTAAGCAAAGAAGAAAATAGGCTGCAGATTGAAAGGATAAGACAAAAGATTGTATTGATGAATGTTTCAAGTTAGGGAAGGGCAGACTCCGGGCATTTGAAGCTTGGGTGAATAGCTAATCGCAACTACTCTGGGATTAGGTTAAACCGCCTGAGTGGAAAGTTAACTCTCCCCTCCTGCTTGGTCACTCCCGCAAAACAGCTTCCTTAAGCTCCTCACCTTCCAAAACCTTTTACCAATAAAATATGTAGTCTTCATTCATCACTTTTTCCTACAATTTTAATAATTTATGTAAAAAAGATTTTATAACTATAAACATTGTTCTATTAATATTAAAGAAATCGATACTTTCTTTTCTTCAAACAAAGAAAAAATGAACTTCCAAATCAAATTCATATCGACAATTTTTTTTACTTTATTTGCTTGAAGTCACAACAATGTAAGTGTATCAATTGCATTGATACTGGTGACACGGATACAAGTGGGAGGACAAGGAGGGAAGAAGTAATTCAGGGATTACACTTCCTGGCGTGGGTTTAAGTCATAATTCTATATAAATGAATCTTAATATATAAAAAAAATATAAAAACAAAAAAAGAAGAAAATAAAATACTAAGAACAGTTCATAGTAACAAGTCTCTTAGTCACATTCTCTTCAGAGGTATTCTCGGATTTCCTAGAATGTTTGTAAATGATACTGTTCGGATTATAGGATTACTGCTCTTAGGCTGTTTTAAAAATTGTAACTTATTATACATTTATCTAGCAGATACAAACAAAGTCATATAAAGTCCAATATATATATATATATATATATATATATATATAAAGATTTCACATAAACTCGTGAAACAACAATCAATGATTAAACCACAATAAGTTGGGTTTTTGACTCTGACGAAGACCGCTTGTTACGGTTGAAAGATCTTAGTCTTGTTTTCCCATTCTTATTGTGGTTTAATCATTCATATATATATATAAAGATTTCACATAAACACGTGAAATAACAATCAATGATCAAACCACAATAAGAAATGGGAAAACAATGCGAAGACCGCTTGTTACGGTTGAAAGATCTTAGTCTTGTTTTCCCATTTCTTATAGTGGTTTGATCATTTATATATATATATATTATTGAAAAAAAAATATCACAAAATGTAATACCTTGTTTGGAGCATGTTTCAATAAAGAATTTAAAAAAAAACTGCTGTTAGGAAGTTTTTCGTGGAACTCTTTATAACGAGATATTGCTATTTGCTGAACTGTTAGGAACTTGTCAGGTCAAAATAAATTGTTTGGTTCGTTATATAGGAGGGACAACGAAAGATTTTACGAAGCATTTGTATCGTCTTAGAACTTGTTTCCTTGTTGTTCCCATATTTCAATGCCGTATGTTTATTATAAGCATAATCACAGTTCTATGAAGTAGTAGTAGTTTGTTTTCAGTATTGGCAAAATATGAAACTAAAAAATATTATTAAAATATGTTACATGTTCGATAAATAGCTTTTTGAAATGGACATTAAATTTCAAATGAGTTTCAGTTTTAGCCCCTAAAACACAGTTAAGAAATAAGACTTTAAATATTTTAAACATTCATATTGTGAGTAAGACAGAGGTTAGTATGTGACCAGCACCACCTATACCAACAGTTTATGGACTACCATACGACTCTTAGGAGTTGGGTCGTCACCCATTGAGGAGGGAATTCCCGTTTCCCCGGGATCAGGGGTTGCAATGATAGTTAATTTGGCCCATCAGGGCCCCATTTTGGGGAGTCTTAGTACATAGCAAGACATAATGTGGCGAAATTAAAAATCTCTCGTTGGCTATACGCCACCTGGAAGGTCCATGTTTCAGATTAGAGTAGACCCATAGGGTCTCTTATTTACAAATATAAAGGTTACGAGATGCACCCTATCTCCATTCGGCCCCACTTTGAGCAGTCCTTCAAAAGCCAAAGCAAGACAAAATTTAGTATAATATACATTGAAGTATCAACTAACATTTGAAGATAAACAAAGTCTAAAACCAGTCGACATGCCACCACCATACTACAAGATACGCCGGTTAATTAATGTCCTTTGTAAGCCATAAATGTTTAATATGTATATGATTCCAATTCCTGATTTTTCTTAAATATTACTTTCCCTGAATTGTAATTATTGATTACAATCAATAATCATGATTAATGCTTAGATAAAATATTTATATATAAAACTTGAATTAATATTTTGAATTATTAAAATATTATAAAGTAATAATAATGCAATATTTCTCAATCATTGTCAACATCCTTTTACGTTTTATTTATTTGTGTTACACTTATACGAAGACGGTCCTTTCGACATTTTTATTTAATAACCAGCACAGATAAGATTCTCTTTCTCATTTCAACCCTCTTTTACTTGCCTTCATCCCTTGCACTCTGTCTCTCTCAAACACAACTCTTTTCATCTTCATTCTACCTTCCACTTCAACCAGTTTAACTTTATATTTCTTTATAAGTATTTATTTCTGGTAGCCTCTTAGAAGAGGCAAAGTTAAACGAAAAATATCTTCTACACTTTTACAACGCCAAGTGAACAACAGTTAAAAGATTTCTGGCAAACGATTGCGTTTTATACTCATATTTTACGTTTAAACAAACTTTTACTGATACCTGATCATTGAAATACATGTTATTCTCACAATAAGGTGATTATTATGTAAACATAGAAGAACATTAATCATTTCCCTAGGGCTGCACTGTAATATAGAGAATTGTGCATTAATTGGTAAACAGTACAAGCAAATTAACAATATATAAAAGCAATTAATATAGATTTTACTCTTCTTTACAGTTAAAATTTGAATTAATCAGGAAATATCAATAATTTTTTTGATAAAAAATTTAAATAAAAATTACTTTTTAAATTAACTTTAACTGATTATATTTATCTAAATGGAATACCATTTTTTTGATGGTAGCAAAAGGAAAGGGGTATTTGAGGTTTCTCTAGGGGTGTGTGACTGTTAGGGTTCTTGACAAGGCAGATGAGGCTATTATCTGGTGCACTTTAATTAGTTCCACCAATAGCAGACATAGTGCAATCTTGTTGAAAGGTTCTGTAATAGTGAGAAAAGATGTCACCAAGATTGGGGGTGCCTCGAAAGATATATGGGGATGTTTGGTGAATATATTTCACATTAAAAGAATGAGAGGGTTGAAAAAATATCTTTTTTTGTAAATAATTGGTACATGATTAAAGATTTTTGTTAAGAAATTAGTGGTGATAATGAGAGCTCTACTATCAGAATGTTGATACCATTATGACGACTGACGGCATACAAGTTTTGATCCAAAGAAAAAGGCAGCAACTATACCGAAATTAAATTCAACAAACTCAACAGCCTATGAAGGTAAAACCCCAAGAATTTTATGAAGTAAAAGGCCAGTTCATTCGATAAACAATACTTTTGTTACGCCTTCTTTTGTTTATTTATACTTCTGAGTGTTATATGACGTTTGAATAAACGTCGTTTCATTTGATATGTAGTTGTAGCAGCATAACTGCTACATATCTGACGACTAACAACGCATAAATCCATATTACCGGAAAAAATTGTCTAATTTTTCAAACAATCCAGTTGTTGAAGAGAATTTTAAAGGAAGTATGTTGAAAAATTGAAATTCCATTGTAGTTGTTTTTAGCAGAGTGCTACAATTGTGCTTATACTATATACTAAATTCTATAAATGATATACATTCGCATGACTTACCATTGACTTCAACATCCACCCAAGACCTGAGAGGTGTCTCAAGCGCATCACTGGACACTCTGCACTCGTACCTCGCATTAAGGTCACCTCTAGAGATGTCAAAGTTCACTGAACTTCTACCAGTACCAATACCATTTGAGAGTCGTTCTACATGATACTCCGCTGAAAAAGAAAAAAAAAAATGAAATTTAGATACCATGTTATTGCAATTGGTCTAACTTAGAAAAGAAATCACTCAATCAGTTAAAAACACATTCAAAATAGCTTTTTCAACTATTTAACATTAAAATTCAATATACTATTCTAAAATTTGAAGAATTATTTACAATTATTTGTGTGAATGATATCTAACATAAGAAGAACATATCTGGAATAAAAAGGATATATTTAAAAATGTATTAATTATGCTAATCATATATATATATAGTATCAAATGTAATAGTGAGTCTGTTAATAAATGTTTCAGAATTCTAATTCTAAATAGAATTATTTATACTGATGTTTTTTAATTTCTTTCTAAAGCACTGCCGGATACAAGGGCCTTTGGATTAGATTTTATCCCACTCAGACTTCCCGACTACTAATTAAGATATATAAATTCAGGCGTCCATTAGGCTTTATTTTCTGATCCTCTTTAAACTGTATTCAATCTGATCTCTTTTAATCAGAATTTGAAAAGGATCGTTTTACCGATAAATATTCTTTTAGCTGATAAAAAGATTATTTATCGGCTTAAATCACTTGGCTTTTAATTAATATATGTTTTAAAATTGTATTTTAAATTGAAATAAAATAGCTTCGTCTAAATGGTATACATGGAGTATAATCTCAGCCTGAAATAAGTTTATTTATGATTAAATAGGGTTATGACCAGTCTTAGCTTTGGGGGACTTACAATAACTTGGTTCACGGACGAGGCGGTCAAGAAGTTTAATAGCTGTTAGTTAAACAACTATCCCCTGAATTCTTTTTTCAGAAGGAGCTTGAGTTCTGTGATTGTCCGAACAAACAGTCATACCTGGTATCTCAAAAGACCAACTTAATTAATTAAACAAAAAAAAAAAGGTATATTTTCTGGAGCGACCTTATTAGAGGCGACCAATTGTGCATATCGTCTGTTCGAGAACAGAGTCTTACAACTTTAAAAAAAAAAAAGTAAAAAACATTCTAAAGTAAATAAAAAAGTTTTGAAATAAAAATTTGAACGTAAAGGAAATAAGTTTAGAGATGAACCACTCAAAGGTGGCAGGAAACAACAGACAGTTTTTGTGGAAAGGAATTCTTCTTCACGTCAGCTTCACAGACTCCGTCTCACCAGTGCTCCCACAATGAAGGTAATTAACTCCTTTCTTATTTTTCTATAATTAACCTTACAAAAACTGAACAATAAATGACTTATTATGAGTGTTCCTTATACAATTTTTTTTTAACATTACAGTAAATAAAATATATTTTACTAGTGCTAGTAAAATATGTTATCATATTTTCATATGATAACAATTTTTTAGCTCTCAAAAACACATGAAAATCTCGATTTATTTTCAAATTTAACTATAATAGAATTGTAATATAAGTTCCAAGAGTTACACAATTTCAAGAGTTGTCAATATACTTGCTTTCTTATCATATATCACTGTCATTAAGAGCAAAACATTACATAAGTCTTCGCCAATTTTGTGCCAATTATAGGTTTGTTATTATTGGCAGTATTTAGGAGTCATACTAAAATTAATAATTTTAATTATATTAATTGCTTGGTAATTGATAATAGTTTGATTACAATAAGACCAAAGGTATATCACTCAAGGAAACTGAATTTATTAAATATAATTTTCCCTAAAGTCTGCCATTATAATAGCATTTAAAAGTGATGCGTTGCAGTTTAGCGATTTTACAGTCACAATTTATACTCATTGTTCAACTTCTATTCTATTTTTAAGAAAGAACTGTTTTTAATGTGATAAATTGACAACCAGAGTGTGTATCGAACCCTGGACCTACCAGTTGAGAGTCGAGCACCTTGCTACTAAGCTAACCTGGCTCCCATGAATATCTGTTTTTTTTTGTACTGTTTAATCTTGTGTATCCCTTTTTTTTCACCATTTTGTTTTAACTTATCAACATAACAAGGAATGTTACCTAGGTGTCCATGTTATAAGATTTATGCTAATATAAGTAACATTGATGGACAATCAAGAACAAGGCCAGTTATAAGTTTGTTTAAATTTTGGGGTTTATTAAAATTTAGCATTTAATTTTTGTATAACAGAATTATGAGTTCATTTTCCAAAACAATTAAAACAACAAATGACACTTTTTTTTAAACAAACGGCTGGAAATGGAAAAATTGTAATATTTAAAAAGAAAATGTTTGAAAATACTGGTTGTTAGTTTAAAACGAGTCAAGTGGTGTGCCATTGTATAGAAGCTAAAGTGTTCTCTTAAATAAAAGGGCTCTTCTGATTACTGCCGGCAATCAGCTGTTTTGTTTGAACACCTCTCATGGAAACACTAAGTCACCAGGTCAATTCCCATTCTCTCAGTCAGATGAATTTTTAGCTATTCACTATTTTAACTATCCATTAAATGCTGTATGCTTTTGAAATGCTACAAACAGTTAATGCTCACTCTTTCCGTAACAGTTCTACAATTGTGTTTTTTAACATTTTATTGTAATCATCAATTCAGAGGAATCAAAGAAAAATGATAATTCATTTGGAATAATCAGACAAATGAATAAATATAATACACAATATCTAATCATATCAATTTTAAATCTGTTTCTTTCTTTTGTATTTGATAATTATTGTTAAAGTTCATATCATTGTCAATGTTAGTTGTGTAACTTTTATTAATGTATTACATCAGTTTCATTTCTTTCTTGCATGCTATACAATTATTTTTCATTTCTCATTGACTAATACATCTATTGTTTTTTAATTATATTTCATTATTTATTACTGATTATGAGAAAACTCTAGGCCAACAAAGATCAATGTATAGAAATTTACTAGGAATTAAAAAGTAGAACAAAATAAGCAGTGAAATAATAAATAGAAAAACGGGAATAAAACATATTTTGACTACAGTATGTGCGCAAAAATGGAAGTGGGTAGAACATATCATGAGGATGAAGAACGATAGATCGGCAAAAATAGTAACTGAATGATATCCTATAGATGCCAGAAGAAAAGTAGGAGGACAAAGAAGAAGGTGGAAGATGAATTTAAAGAAACAGGGGGATCAGTGTGGTTCAGAGTCAGTCGTGAAAGCAGAAAATGGATGAAGTTGGGAGAAATCCATACCCAGAAGTGGGCCTAATGTCACAATTGAAAAAGAAAACCCTATTTAGCATATATATAAACAAATTTATCAAAAGAATATGCTCATTATTAACAAGTTCAAAATTTGTTTTTATGAATTAAATGTCTATTATCATTGTTATTATTTGTTATATATAATGAGCATACTGAAATATTTGATGTATAGCATAATCAATGGGTTCCTCTTTTTTAGACGGCAATCTTCTTGCCTCTATATCAATAAAGAACTGACGAAGTCCCGATAAACTTCAGTTTTGTTTCTATTCCACGATCGATACTTTTATCCATATAAGTGATAAAGAATAAAGCATTTGGAGAACAAGTATATTTAGTACCAGAAAGATTTAAAACAAAGGTGAGAAAACTTGAAAGATGGACAATGAAATTTATTAATGCCACAGTACAGAGATCTTTCAACAAAACATGTATTAAAGAAGGATTGCTCCCCAAATTTACGAATATATAAATATATATATATATATATATATAGACTTAAAATAAACTGTGACACATATACAGAAATATAACAAAGACTCACTTTTCAATATTTCGACCGTAATAGCGGTCGTAACATTGAAAAGTGAGTCTTTGTTATATTTCTGTCAATGAGTCACAGTTTACTTTCAGTGTAACCTGTCCTGCCGGACCATTTCCGTTTATCATGATATATATATATATATATAAAGATTTCACATAAACACGTGAAATAACAATCAATGATCAAACCACAATAAGAAATGGGAAAACAAGACTAAGATCTTTCAACCGTAACAAGCGGTCTTCGTCAGAGTCAAAAACCCAACTGAACTGTTCAGTTGGGTTTTTGACTCTGACGAAGACCGCTTGTTACGGTTGAAAGATCTTAGTCTTGTTTTCTCATTTTTTATTGTGGTTTGATCATTGATATATATATATATATATATATATATATATATGAGCCGTTTATTTTGAAAGTGGCCTAATTCCATTTTCCAAAAAAATTTAGCTAGCTATTTAAATAATTACATTTTTACGTTACCTTTACCTTTTGCAGCAAATTGTACAAAATTTATTTAAAATTACTAAGAATTTTTATAACAAAAATTAGTTGATAAATAACATGACAATATTTTTAAATTTTGTAAAACGCAAACCCTTAAATATCTCGATTTTCACATAAATGGAATTAGGCCACTTTCAAAATAAGCGGCTCATATATATATTATGTATATAAAAGTTAAAAATGACTATTAGCGATATAAGCGATATTAGCATTCTCTAAAAACACACCAGAAAAAAGACAGGGAAATTATATTATTTACATATTACAAAAATAATGCTAATAACATTGATAAAGAAAACAATTAAATAATATGGAATAAAAGAAGAACAGATGCAACAATGTACAAATATTGAGTAAACGAATAAACAAAAATTAGTGTTAAATTTAGAAAGCGGAATACTAGAAGTCTTGAATGAAATTGCTGAACGGAATTTGATAAAGGTTTTGGTGCTATCATCCGAAATGCATTAAGGTGGATTTCTTTCAAACCTAAATACAACCTACGGTTACTTTTTTTTTCATACATTCATATCGCCTACTTTAGAGATTATCGTTGCTTTATTTTCTAAATTAGATTTAACAAATAAAACAAGAAATATAAATAATAATAATATTTATGTTATCTATACAATATAAAAAATAACGACAAATAATCTGAGGATGTAATATTACTCAGTTATATCTTCATTAATAATATGATGTAATTAACTAAAACAAAAGTGTTTAAGAAAATATATACTAAATGACTACTCTTGAAATAAAAATATATGCTTATGTAAAATACATAACTCAATAAAAGTCACTTCATACGACAAAATTTGATTTATATGTATACGTATACATCAATGATCAAACCACAATAAGAAAATGGGAAAACAAGACTAAGATCTTTCAACCGTAACAAGCCGTCTTCGTCAGAGTCAAAAACCCAACTGAAACACTAGATGCAGAAAACATCTGGTGAGGGGTTGAGAAGAGTGGAAGTGAAGAGTGGTATTTTAAAAGGGTAAAAGTAAAAGAAAGGACTAATGTCCAGAAAGGGATGTTTGGGGAAACAAAGGATTACAGTAAGCTGTCCACTAGCTGTCAACCCTCTTAGAAGAAATTTTCAGTTGGGTTTTTGACTGTGACGAAGATCACTTGTTACGGTTGAAAGATCTTAGTCTTGTTTTCCCATTTTCATATTGTCGTTTGATCTTTGATTTTTATTTCACGTGTTTATGTGAAATCTGTTTATACATTTATATAGATATTCACTAGATACACGGAAAGATGATCCAAACTGGACACAATAACAGTTCAAAATTAAAGATAGGTAGCACAGAAAGTATAGAAACACACTTACGAACTCAAATTTTTGGGCAATCCGGCTTCAGGAGAAAAGAGAAAGGGAGACCAAGCACGTTGTAGACGCAAGGGTATTAACCCGATATATATATATTTGTGTATGATGGCAGCAAATCTTCACGTAAACATGTGTATGGTGGCAGCAAATCTTCACGTAAACATGTTGGAGCAGACCAGCTTAAAAGTCGTTAACCCAGAGGCTGCTATGTACTTTAATGAAACATATATATATATCAATGATCAAACCACAATAAGAAATGGGAAAACAAGACTAAGATCTTTCAACCGTAACAAGCGGACTTCGTCAGAGTCAAAAACCCAACTGAGTTGGTCTGACGAAGACCGCTTGTTACGGTTGAATGATCTTAGTCTTGTTTTCTCATTTCTTATTGTGGTTTGATCATTGATTGTTATTTCACAGAAACACGTAAAACAACAATCAATGATCAAACCACAATAAGAAATGGGAAAACAAGTCAGTTGGGTTTTTGACTCTGACGAAGACCGCTTGTTACGGTTGAAAGATCTTAGTCTTGTTTTCCCATTTCTTATTGTGGTTTGATCATATATATATATTTTTCAATATAGCTATATATATGTAGCAGCTCCTGCATTCACGACTTTTTTGCTGATTACCTCAAATTTCCTTGCTATTGCGCAATCTTCACAAAACTACTCGCAGACGTTTCGCAAAGTATTGTTCAACATTCTCAGGCTAAAAACCATTTATTGAAAAATAAGTACTACTATAAACAAAATGTACCACACAATATCTACTTCTGCACAGAATTTTTCGGCGAAATGTCAGGGAGTATTCTCGAGTTATTAGTTTTTGACATAATCTTCAAAAAGAAAAAACAAACTATTTTTTATTTGAAGATTCAGTGGTGTGTAGACTGTAAGGATGAAAATTATACGGTTTTAAGGAGTTGCTAAGGTATTAATTTTGTTAACATATATCTTTATTCTGTTCATTTATAATTTAACGCTTAGTTGGCATCCATGTAGATCCAGCTTCAGACATGAAGCAAGCCAACTTTATTAGTCTCGTAATTAATTCATGCCAACAGTCAAGTTTGAATACTACCATTATACTGTAACAATAATCCAAAAGGGCATATTCTGGCCCTATTTGCAATTCAATTAGGAAATTCAATGAATCAATACCTTGTACTAGACATACTTCATTTCAACCTTCTAACAGACAGAGCTTCAATTATATTAGGGCGACAGCTCCTGGAGCAGTACTAGTGTGTGGTTATCGTGATCTATGAATGGCTCACTAACAGCCTTATCAACATGAACATGGTTCATATTTTTTATGACACTTATCAAAAAGTATTTAAAAACCATTTATAGGATAAAGTAATGGGATAACTGCTAATATTTCTATCATTGTATTCATATCACTAGGTTATTATTAGAATTAGAAATTAGAATAAATAATATTTTAAATGCAAATCACTCTATTGCAGTCAACCGTCTTTAAAACTCTTTGATTACCACATTAAGGTTTATGTGTTGTTCTTATCAAGTCAGCCACGCAGTATTATGATCGAAATGACAACAACATGATATTCGTTCCATAATTAGTATATCTTCCTCTTAAAATATCTTTTCTTGACCAACAGCTAGCCAACTATCAATCACACTGGGAGAGGTTATAGGTTGTCCCACAAAGGAATATACACAGGAAAAACATTGATCCTTTATGATACTGTACAATGAAGATGGTTCTACATTGAAAATCCTAAATCTTAACTACCTCAAGTGTATTTAAAGTAGAGATCATTAGTGAGTACCTGATTTCCTACAAGCTCGGGACTGATGGCTAAAGATCCTCTCTGAGGGGCAATGTGCTCAGATTTATTCATTTTTAAATAAATTCATTTTAAATATTTTTCAATTTTTTTTTCTTTTCATGTAAATCTATGAAATAATAATTAATACATATATTTTGTTTAAGTGAATTTAACGTAGAATTTAATTAACGTGAATTTAAACTTATTTCCCAGTATAAAAGATAATTTAATAACGCTTGGTAAAATATAGGTTTGGATAAAAAAATAAAAAAAACACTGAGATGAGATTTAATGAAATATTTAAAATTCTACAATAACAAAACAATTCCAGTCATTTCAGATTAATAACAAATACTGTTTTGATATTGTTTATTATCCTGATTCCTACCATTTTAATTTAAACTGAAAATAATTGTTATTCTTTTCATGGAAAAGTAGATTAAGAATGATTTAATCGTAAATGTGTAATAAATAATGTTTAAGGTATCGTTGGAAAGGTATTATTTTCCAGCAGAACTACTTTATTCTCGCGCTAGCATGTTCTAGTTTAGATAAAGTTGTTTATGAATGTTTTTGCGTAAGATGAAACACGAATTTTAGACTTTCGCAATGATTGGATCCTGGATCCTTTTGCAACGAATCATCGTGGGACCTCAAAAGATATTTATTTATCTTATAACGCTGTTGTTATAAATCTGATTATAAAGTTACTACGATTGCTATTTCATTACTATGTGTATTATACATTTCATACTAATGTACGAGGTGTATAAATAAAGTAGTGAGACTGGCAACGTCGCTTTCGATCTGGCAACGCTGGAGACGCGTGGCCTTGAGTAGCGTCAGGTGCACGTGTGATGCGCCTTCAGTATGAATCTGAACTCGCCACAGTCATTTGTTTGTCCGTAGCGTTGGATTTCGTGAAATGGTTTTTTCTTGAGCGTTTTAAAAATGAGTGACCTCAAAGTTGAGCAGCGGTGTGCAATCAAATTTTGCTTCAGACTTGGACATAATGCAACCGAAACTTTTGAAAAACTTCAGGAGGCCTATGGAGAACGTGTTTTATCAAGGGCACAGGTTTTTCGGTGGTTTAAGGAATTTTCAGAAGGAAGAGAGTAGATTGAAGATGAACCACGAAGCGGAAGGCCTTCAAGTGCAAACACCGATGAAAATGTCAACAGAGTACGGAACCTTGTGCGTTCAGATCGACGCTTAATCAGCACTTCTACCGTGAGGTCCTTGAAAGACTTCGAAAAAGAGTCCTTCGTGTGCGGCCAAACATCAAAGACAAGTGGGTGTTGCATCACGACAACGCGCCCTGTCACACTGCCATCTCAATAAACGAGTTTTTGGCCAGTAAAAACATTCCTGTTGCTCCTCAGCCTCCTTATTCACCAGACTTGAGTCCTTGTGACTTTCCTCTTCCCGAGATTGAAAAATCACCTCAAGGGAACTCATTTCAGGACACTACAAAACATACAAACTGCTGTAACCGACCAGCTGAAGGCCATTCCAGAATCCGAGTTCCAGCAATGCTACAATGATTGGAAGGACCGTCTCCAGCGCTGTGTGGCTTCCGAAGGGAACTATTTTGAAGGTGACAATATCACATTGTAATTATATTTGAATAGAAAATTAAAAAAAAATCAGTCTCACTACTTTATTTACACACCTCGTATACTATAACTATAACATATGTACTGTTATATATAATATATATACTATATATAACACATACTATATGTGTTATTTCGGTTGAACTGTCTTCAGGAGAGATAAGAAAGGGAAACCAAGCGCACTGGTACAGATTTGGTCTCTGTACCAGTGCGCTTGGTTTCCCTTTCTTATCTCTCCTGAAGACGGTTCAACCAAAAATTAGAGACTGTAAGTGTGTGTTTTTAATTTCTCTACGTTTCTTTATGTACATTGAACTGTATTTGTCCGTTTCGGATCGTATTTTCATTAAAAAAGTGTATATATATATATATATATATAACATCGTAACTGGCTTGGAAATAAAATATGCTTATCAAATGACCTAAGTTATGTCCCTTTAAAAGATATATAGTTACAGAGATCATTATTTAAAATCATAGAGGATTTTGTGAGCAAAGAATGTGATAGAGCCTAGAACTACATCCCAGTAGGTGTGTATTCTCCATCAAAATTAATTTTTAATTATCTAAATTATTAATTGTTTTGCTCAATACATGAAATGATTGTGAATACATGAAATAGCAAATAAATTTGCAATAGAAACCATTTGTACCAATGATGAATGAATAATTTATTATAAAACTTGACGACGTTGTTGACTTTTATGAGCAACATTAGTTATTTGTTAGGAGTGGTTTTAGCTTGGAGATTACATGGGTGCTTTAGAGTATAACGACCCCCTCAGACGAGGTGAGGTCCATGCGGAGTTTAAGTGACACGTTATAAAAGGAAGCGAGGGAAGAGAATTTGCCTGGAGTCAGAGCCCAGGGATTCTTGGCACGAAGGGGTGATATTTTGTGAAATCCATGGGACTAGTTTCCCTTCGCCCTTACCCCCCCCCCCCCTCTCACCCCTTAGGGCCAGCCCTCCTTCTCTTATCGGCCCCTAGTTGACGCTTTGCTTTCCTCATTCCAACACCTCAAGATTCTCTAACTCCTCTGCTAGTCATAAAAGAGAAAGATATTTTAGTGAAGACAAGTATGTTATGCACAAAGTCAGATGTTTTCATAATACAACTTAGGGATATCAAAACCAGCTTGATAATAGTATATGTGCAAAGATAATAAGAGAATATAAATGAATCTCATTTTTGAGAAGATAATAAAAAAAAACTCCGCACACAATGCTTAATAAAAAAATATTCGTAATATTTTCTCCCAAAATCATAGCAGGGTACTCTTCTTTGTGGGATTAGTATTTTAAGTAAAGCACTATCATTAATCACACACAGACAAGAAGTGACTATTATGTCTAATGAAGAAACACATCAATATCAGTGTGATTGCCGCTATATGATTGTTTTATACTTAATTTTTCTTTTTCTTGTTACAATATTATCTAGAAAGCCAATACTAAGATAAATAAAGATGTACATTTTAAAACTTCATGTCTACATGACAACTATAAGTTTCCTACTAATCTATTTGTATATGTACAGTGAGCTGGACTTGTGTTGTACAAAACTACTTGATGCTCTTAAAATACAGTTTTACTGACTTGAAAATGAAATAATAAATAAATGATTAGACACTGACATCTCAGCATAAAACACATAATATAGTCTTATACTGTGACCAGTAAACATCTAACAGCTGGATAAAGGATCCAATAAATGTTTAAAAAATCGAAATATGCAATAACAATACTGTGACACGCACACAAACATGTCAGTCATGCTTCAAACACGTGAGTCATACTTCAAGCATGTGAGTCATACTTTGTCATACATCAAAAAGAAACATTATGATAAATGATTGCGATAACCTTTATTTTATCTGACTATATTTGGGATTAGATCCTAGCTGCTACAATAAATGTTACTACTGCTTTATCATATATACTGAGTTCCACCACACTAAATGCCACGTTTAAAGCATTGCTTACTTTGTAGTCCTTGGATTAATCAAAGGCAGCGTTATATAAGTGTAAAAGTGTCAAAATTGAACAGGACGTATGGAAAAGTCGTCGGTAACTCTAAAAAAGAAAAAAAATAGAGTCATTTCACATAAAGCAAAGGGTAGTCAGATAAACAGTGACACAATGGGAAAAAAATTGGCGAAATTTACAAAGAAACTAACTACTAACAAAGAAATATTTTACTAGTTTACGAAAAAGGCTATCAACAAATCATTTTGAAATACACTATAAACTAACCCAATATTAGACTGGTCATGGGTCATTTAAAGAATAACTGAACAAGTTAAAAATAGCTCCTAGTCCATCATGTACATGTAACGCGGAGACAATCTAATCTCCTGGACACTTGGTGTAAGAGTGTTGTCTGAGAGAACCACAAAGACTGGCTGTTATTCGTAAAGTTTTAGATTGTGGAGAAGAGTGGCTTATTAAACCTTCCCCAATAATCATAAAGCAATATTGTAAAATATATGTAAAATATTTATACAGTTTTTAACTTTAAAAGTATTTTAACTACTAGACATTTCATGTATACGATATCAGAGGTAACTTTATATTATTGTTATTATTAGTCTATAACATTGATCTAACACGACTAAAACAAATTGCATTATTATAATGTAAAAATAAGAATTATTGTACAAAAAGTGTAATTAAGGCATATAAAATAATATGAAAAATGCTGCAAAAAATTAAAAAAATAAAGAAAAAGAAAAACATAAAGACAGAAATCAATTTGAATGCGAGTCATATGAACAGGGTTTTCAAAATGTACCACCTGAAATCTACTGGTGAAACAGGAGGTGTTTCTCTACTGCAGCTGAAGCTGCCCTTAGTCGACCATTTCATTCTTTATTCTTACGTTGCTACGAATTCAAATCAATTCCATATATAGCCATAGTGGTGATTGATATAATGTTTGAGTGGTATGTACATTGTATGTTGCTCTGATATATTAATTACTACATTTATAGAAGTATATTACTGAGAAGTAAATTTTATGAAGCTGATATTTATAAAATGCAAAGAGAATATTACAATAGTTTATTTATAGTCATTTCCTAGGTAATATTTCAGCAAGAAAAGCATATAAATATAAAAGCATAACATACGAAAGGCTAATAGCACTGTTTCTGTATCTCACATGGACAGCGCAGTCAGCTTTGTGAGTTGATTATAAACGTGATTCACGTAAAGATCAATGAAGTTAACAATATGGTTACTCATTTATTATACACTATGAGATAGACCTGACTTATTAGGGGTTCAATAAGAATACTAATAATACATAATTCTACATCTTTTAGGCTATTTTGTTTTTAATAGAAGATAATAATAGTAAATTTAGCACAGTTACAGAATAAATGCAAGGATTGTGGTTAATACTATATTGATAAGACAGAACTTTATGAACACATTAATGACTTCAAATACAATAATACTAATTCACAATTCTTCAGGAATTTATTTCAAAATGGGCATGAAAACACTATATAAGGTAAACAGTTGACTAACTACGTAAAGAACTGAGACTAAAAATAACAAAAGCATTAGAAATATTTAAGCATTCAATATTTTATAAGACATTTTAAAAGTCAAACCATACATCTGAGTGATCACTTATTTAAGCCACTATTTGACTCATACATGATAAAAAATTTCAACAGAGAATAATTTTAAGAATCTCACTTCATTCTTTCAATCTGAATGAAAAAAAGGGTCAAAACTTTATTCAAGATCTAAATTCGAAAGGAAACGAACTAAGAAGGCAATTAGAAGTGAAATAAATATATTTTATAACTAATGAGAAAGTAAAGAAATCGAATATTTAATTAATATTAGCTATTAATAAAGGTTTTAAGGTGCTGATAACGTCTTTGCTTTTTTCAAAAATATGATTAAACCTAACTGTCACATTTTCAGTGTTTTGATGTTTCAGAATACTAGGAGATAATAATAATAAGACAAGAAAAAAAAATAGAAGATGTCAAGAAAACAATTTCTAAACAATTTTATAGAGGGTAATTTGTTATGGACAATGTATATTTAAAGTTTGCCAGAGTCATCGGTTTTGATGGGAATATTTTCTTATATTTTTTTTTTAAACTTTGAGGTTTGGCACTAATATTAGTAGGGAGTTTTTATAGATTCTTTCTTAATGCTCCACAGGTCATGAAAGAAATCCTCTGATCAAAACTCATATTCTGGTATCAGAAGTTTCCGCTCTGATTTCTGCATTCCCATTCCTATAATTTATTGCCACCTAGTTCCAGTTATCAAGAACGTAACCCCATAGGGTACTCAAATCACGCGTTGAAAACTGCTAGTATAGCTGACCCATTTGCGATTTTTCCATTATTGGCCATGAGAATGTCAATTTAGGCTCTTATTGATTTAAAATTGTCTAAATTACATCTAAGTAGAACGATAAACCCATTCAAGCATTTTTGATAGTTTTATTTTTAAACCTCTCCAATCAAAAATCAAATCTAGATTATTCTCTCAAATCTTAATATTGTTTATACATGATCAATATAATTCAACGAATACCTACTTAAATTGAGTTTGCATTCATTGAATAAAATATCTCTTTCCCCAGGCTCTCAACCATCTTCAAATCACTATTTTAATAGAAAACACTGGAACAAATGTTTGAACAGATGAAGAATGAAGGAAATTATTTGTTCATCCTTTGTTGGAAGTTATTTTAGTTGAATAATCAAATCAAAAACTTTATTTCAAGTTTCTTAGATATTATCAGAGAATAATTTCAAGAATCTCACTTCATTCTTTCAATCTGAATGAAAAAAAGGGGCAAAACTTTATTCATCAACTATCAACTTTTTTTTTAAAGTATGTTATATAAATATTTTCTATATTCTTTTTTGCGATTTGAATAACAGTATTTGTAAAAAGTAACAGTTATTTTAGTATTAATTATTTAATATCCACAATTAATTGAAATACCACCCAATACCACGACAGTTCATTCATTTCAGCTCTTTTCATAGAGCTGAAAGAATTGGCATACTGTTCAACCTTGTAAGTACCTTAGTCTATAAATTGAATAAAATACAAAATAAAAGAAGTGTCCGTCAGTCAAAGAAATTGTTAAAACTTTTCTTACTACTTTCCATTTCAAACCAAGCTCATTTTAAGAAGTGTAATGTTAACTTCTTCGTTAATCCGTGCTAAAACAATGATGTTCAGAGAGAGGAGAGGTAATTGGCATCACGTTTTGTTCACTAAAACATTGGAATAAGCTTGTAAAATTGGCTGTTTTACAAATTTTATGTAAAACTAAAAATAGATCATTTTTTATAATAAAGAGTACGGAATTACTGAAAAAAAAGCAATTGTGTTAGTTTAGAGTTTTTAGAGTCAAGCTTCAGATAAATCTTAGAAATAGAAAAAACCGTTATACCTCGTAAGTTGATATCGGACCAGCAACATAACGTCACGTAAGTTGATAACGTAAGCAACAGTATACCAGGTATGACGGTTTTTTCTATTTCTAATATTAATCATACTAATCCTCAGTGGTAATAACAATATGCATGTATTCAGATAAATCACTAGCTACTTTCCTCAGTAAACATTCAAACGGCAAAAGAAGTGACTAAAACTCAATTAACCTTCTGTACAGGAATTAACAACAATTAGACTAAAAATGAAAAAATAAAGAAAATTATCAACGATAGATTAAAGAGTATAACTCATTGGCAGCGATTTCGTTTATTCCCATTAAAACATCTCTTTTGACAAAATTAATTATATTTTGATGTCTAGAGTATTCATTTGACTTTCTATATTCCATTTGATATTATTAATATCAGAAATCATACCTTCGTAAATGAATGTACTTTAATTATGGAAGTGATTTTAAATCTAACATGCTGTAAAGGAGATATTTTCTTATGAACCAATTTCATAACCTCTCTTTCTGATGCCTCACTAGATGCAACAGATATGTAAACCATAATTTCGCTTGATATATAACAGTACGAATTGTCTGTCGTTAATTGTTTGATTGAACATATCTTGTTTAATTGAATTAACATTAATTTAATGTTATATAGCAGAATACATTTACATTCAATTTAGTTTGAGTTAAAAACGAAAAGTGAAATTCTCTCCCTGCTGTATAAACGCTCTTGAAAAATGTTTATTAAAAATATTTTTGCTAAAAACAATTTTGTATTTAGTGACTTTTTTGGTTGTCTGGTGAAATTTTGTTGCCTTGCTTGTTTTTTTTCAGTTCAGAGTCACGTGTTCATTGAAACTTGACAGTTGTTGAAATCTGCATACTATTATTCATTGTAAAAATTTGTAATTTAATATGTAGTTTTTCTGTTTCAAAATGTTATACATCTGTAAGTTCTCTCAGTAACCTATTGTTCCTTAACCTATTTCTACCGTAATCTCTTATTTGTAGTTAATTGCGCTTTTTATGTATGTTTGATTTTTAAATGATTGAATTATTTCTTATAATTATTGAATTGTTCCTCTGTTTTGTAGGCCTATGAAAAAGGTTTTCAATAAAACCCGAAACGTTGGCAATATGAATGACAAAACAAGACTAAGAATCTTAGTCTTCTTTTCCCATTTCTTATTGTGGTTTGATCATTAATTGTTATTTCATGTGTTTATGTGAAATTTATATATATATTTTAGGTGCGCTCTCTAATCGGGATTCGGTCAATTTTCCGGGATAAAAAATCAAACTCTTGTTGCCAACGTTTCGGTTTTATTTAAAACCATTTACAAAGACCTACAAACAAAGAATAATTAGAAATCACATATCAACATGAAACATATACACAATATAAAATTGGATTGTTACAATTTATGAATATTACAAGCAGAAGTATTTCAGAGATACATAAAATAACATTACTTACAGAAGTAAGAATTTTTTAAATAACAAAATGAAATTTACATTATTTAAAGGAACAACAATGTTAACTGGACAAACCTTCGACTAGACTAATATGATAACATTACTTATGTTTGGTCCACTCAAGGGAACCAAATAAATCAAATTTCACTAAAACTCAGCTTAACACTCCAGAATAAATATTACTTAAATTAGTAATATCACTTCTATGATTAATCGAACTTAGATCCTTTTTAATATATAACATCTCATTGAGATCATTGAGATATATATATATATATATATATATATATATATAATGATTTCACATAAACACGTGAAATAACAATCAATGATCAAACCACAATAAGAAAATGGGAAAACAAGACTAAGATCTTTCAACCGTAACAAGCGGTCTTCGTCAGAGTCAAAAACCCAACTGAAACGACCCAACTCTGACGAAGTCCGCTTGTTACGGTTAAAAGATCTTAGTCTTGTTTTCCCATTTTCTTATTGTGGTTTGATCATTGATATATGTATGTATTTATAATGTTTTCTGCTGTGTTTTCATTATTTCTCATTTCAGTCCTTTTTGTTAATTTATAATTTTATCTTTTCACGTTTCGTCCCTTTCCTTTCTCTCCTTCACTTCCCTGAAATATGACTTTCATTTTTTCATTTATTCATAGGTTAAAGTGGTTAACGATGGTTAGGTGGGTGCACTGTGTGTCATTTTGTATCGATCGGTGGACGCTTTCACGTCTCCACTCTTGGGTTTCTTCTTCATTTTTCTTTTTCTCTTTTCCTAAAGAAGACAAGAAAGCCCTAATGATCTAGAATCCTGTGTGTCAGCCAGTTTTTTCGAGTTGTCTAGTTGTTAGTTTAATTATATATATATATATATAGTTGACACAGGAAAGAGAAAAAACAAATAAAGACACACACAAAAGACTCACAACGATATTTCGACAGTCGTCGTCATCGGGCAGAAGTAGTCCCTTTGAGTAGCTGAAGCTAACTAAGTGGTAGGTCGAATGCGACGAACACGCACGCACTCTTCCGGCCGCCCTAGGTAAGCTACTAACTACAGAGAGAAAAAAACTAAAAAGAACAAATAAAAACAAATAAAAATAACAGAAGAAGAAGAATAGTTAATGAAGCAATAAACAATTAAAAAAAAAAATAAATAAATAATAAAAAAAAAAATTAAATTGTCGGTACAAGTTAAGGCCAGGAGGAGAGCGAGCTTTGAAAAGACAGATTGTCTCCTCTGAAGCTCTTAAAGTAATCCGAGAAGACGGAACAGGGATATGATTAAGGACTTGGACCCGGAAGCAGTGATTAAAATCCAGTCCATGGGAATTAGAGTGGATAGCAATAGGAAGGTTTTTGCGTTGACCAACGGAAGCCCTGTGACCATTATATATATATATATATATATATAGGTGTGTTCTCTAATCGGGGTTCGGTCAATTTTCCAGGATAAAAAATCAAACTCTCGTTGCCAACGTTTCGGTTTTATTTAAAACCTTTTTCATAGGCAGAAGTAAGAATTTTTTAACTAAGAAAATGAAATTTACATTATTTAAAGGAACAACAATGTTAGCCGGACAAAACCTTCGACTAGACGTTGGCAACGAGAGTTTGATTTTTTATCCTGGAAAATTGACCGAACCCCGATTAGAGAACACACCTATTCTATCAAACGGTCGATATATTATTGAATCTGTTATATATATATATAATATATATATATATATATAACTTTAAATTACACAAAGCACGACACAGAAAAGAGAATACAAAGAAAACTTACAGAATTCAATATTTCGAACTGTTGTTCGTCATCAGGAGAGTAGACTAGTAGAGAGGACGAAGTGAGAGAGATCTCCCCACGTCGAAGAACGGAGCGCGAATGAAGAAATAAAGAGTCAACCGAAGAGAGCAGCACTAGCGTAAAAAGGAGCTAGGCACTAAACGTCGGAGAACGGAGAAAGCAAAAACAATAGATAAAATTATAAAATTAAAAATTATAAATTAAAAATTAAAAAAAGGAAATAATAAAAAAATAAATAAATAAAATAAAAAATATATATAATAAAAAAATGAAAAAAAAGGAAAAAAATAATAAAATAAAAAAATATATATATGAATATGAAAATATAAGTTAAAAATAAAAGGAAAAACAAATAAAAGTTAACGCTTCTGATTTAAACCGGGATCTGATCGGGCCCCCAATAACCATATGTGGGCCTCCTCAGACGCTCTTAATGTCAAACTACGGTCATCAGTGGTCACTAGCTTAATGATTTGAACAGAAAAGCAGTCATTAAAAGAAAGGTTATGGCGGTTTCATGGATAGCTACAGGAAGCTGTTTGCGCTGACCGACCGAAGCTCTATGGTTTTATATATATATATATATATATATTCTTTTTGCTTTATCAAAATGAGAAAAATGGGTAATAATAGTGTGGACTAACATTATAGTCATTTAGATTTTTATTTAGGAATATTTATTTTTTGATCCACAGCTTTAGAAGCTTGCTCTTGGAGTGTACTTCGTTCCTCATACTGATGGACATTCAACTTGCTATTATGCGAAGGAAAAAAAAATTATCCCCAAATGTTTTTTACCTAACTAGTTAATATTCTTATTTCATAGTCAACAAATGCGTTCAAAGCTCTAACAAAAGCAAGTTTGAATGTATTAGAAGAAAAGGAAAGTGAACATCAAAGTGGCTGATCACCACATCACATCCAAAAATCAAAATAGTATTTTCTTCAAGTACCAGTTTCAATAAAGAAAACCATATAAGCAGGACTGTTTTTATAATTTTTTTTAAATCCTTTAAATATATGAAACTCATAAGGTTGCACCGCTACATTACAAACAGTTAATTCAAGTTGAATAATAAATTTGTTTTTGCAACCTTAAAGACATGGACACTATGAAATATGTTAAACAACCATTTTAGAATTCTGTTTTAATCTACAATGGAGTGGTAAATTTTCTATAAGTAGAATAGATCTGAAGCATACTATATTCAGCTTTGTTTCTGAATTCTATTTAGAGTGATTTAACAAAAGTTTTCAAATAAAACCTACAACAGACGTAAAGGGATTAACGTTTTTCCGATATTAGGTCATGCATTTTTCAGGAGCGACTATACAGCAGGGAGAGAATTCCACCTTTGGATTTTAACTCAAACTGAATTCAATGTAAATGTATTCTGCCATAAAAATTGACTAAACAAGAAGCTCTTTAAAGAGAATTTACTCGTTTGCTTTTTCTAGACTTAAACAAATCTTGTAGCAACAACGCTTAAGACTATTATTGGTTATGGAAAACAAACTTGGTTTGCCTAAGTTTGATTTAGACTATTCTGAAGACCAGTATTGCAATATTCATTTCATATCCCAATAATTTTTTTTTTATTATTTGTTTAAAGTCACAACAATGTAAGTGTTACATTTCTGTGAATGATAAAGATGTATGATACAAAGAATTAAAGAACATAACATTATTATGTATCTAATAAAAAAAAATCACTTAACGTTCATTAATAATCCAAACAATTTCTAAACGTCTTCTGGCAATTTCTAATGCTGGTGGATATTGTTAGGATTAAGTATTACAATTTAGTGTTTGATTTGAACGTTTTATACATAATCCATAATTTCCTGCAATTGAATTTTAAATTTTTCTGTAATATTTTTCATGTATAAATATGCATTACGAAAGTACATTAAATGTAAGATAAACATTTATTGATGTTAATATATATTAAATATTATGAATATTCATGCATACATTCACACTGAAGCGGATACACAAACAATTTCTCAAAACGATATTTCGGCATTCAACGTCATATGCATGATTGGTGAGTTTATTGTACGTTAATGCGACACATTAGTGTTATGATTGTGTAACCAGTTTTGACTACATTCAGATCAGTTTAATTCTCCTCCCAATGACGATGGGTTAAAATTTCTTACTAATGGATAACATTACCCGGTAAAATATATTTTTTAATACATTTTAATATAGGTTAGGTTGCAGTGGCAGTCCCACAAGGGAACACACGTAGGCCAATCATTGGCCCTTTGTGATACCACACAATGAAGATTGATTCTACAGTGGGAGACCTAAATTTTGCCTAACTCAAATATATTTAGAGTAGGGATCTTTAACGAGTACCTAACATCGTACAGGCTCGGGACCGACGGTTTAACGTCCTTCTCCGAGGGACGACATGCTTAGATTTATTCACCTCCTGCGTGAATAAATCGAGGGCCTGGTGAGGATTGAACCCCGGTCCTATCAGTTCAGAGGTGAGCACGTAACCACTGAGCTAGCCTGGCCCCCAAATTTTAATATATTTTTCATATATTTAATATTAAAAATATATATATTATTTTTTTTAATATATTTTAATAAATAAATTTGGATACTTCATTTTTTGAAGTGCTACTTAAGGATTTCACCTTTGGATGATTATTATTAACCAAAACGTTAGAAATTAGGACTAGGGAATTGCGAAAACTGAGATATGCTGCCCAACAATATGAGGCTTCCATTGAAATTCAAGGAAGTAGGTGAAACAGGTGCTCTTACAGTAGTAAAGACATACCTGCTTTTAGATTTTCAGCCAAAATGCTATAAAATTGATTTGAGCCTCCCATGATATTTACAAAAAACCTTCAAAGATTAATATTTATTTTCTTATAGTCCATTCTACATCTAGCTTAAATTCATTGAACAAGTGTTTTCTAAAATATAATTTTTAAAATTACCTTATTATATGATATTTTAACGCGTTAATTTACTTTACTCCATTTTTATTTGGTTTCATCTACCTCCTTCCAATTAACTGTCAGTGTATGTTCCACAAGTTACATTTGTTTATAAATAAAAAATTTAAAATATTTGACATGGAAAGCTAATTGGGAAAGCCAAAGAAAAAATTATTTCCAATATCCATACAATAAAATATAATCATGAGTGAATAACACTCAGACATACACAAACGTAATAAGTTACTGTGTTACATCACCAAATCAATTGGTTATATATAAACCATCTGTTATGGTAGAAAATATGTATGGAGGAATATATGAGCCGTGTCCTTTGAAATATTTTGACAAAAAATTAGATATCGATAACAAGAATGTAATTTTTTGTCAAAACGGACTTACACCACTTTCAATGAAAACAGCTCACATTTTTTGTGAAAAATACTTAATATATTGTAGGACTTGAAATACTTGAAAAAAAAAACACCCTATAATTTTTCAACAAATCACGGATAATTAATCCAAATAAATTAAATTACTTTTTACAAAAGGAAAATTTAAAAAATATATTAATAAAGCAAAAAATGCATTAAATAAGAAAACAGTTTAAACAGAAAAAAAAGGAGTCATTAATTTCAATTGTGCTTGACGAAGTTGAAACAGCTTGCAGGTCGAGCAGCCGTTTTATGGGACAATTACCTCGCTTTTATTACATTAGCTGTATGAATTACACAACTGAAAACTTGCAGTAATTACTCCTCTTTTATTAACCGGATTAATTCTAATTTTTTTTTTTAGCATTTGATTATAGAATTTTTAATAGTCTTCTTGGATTACTAATTCATTTCTTAATCTCGATTCTCTTTAAAAATGACTTATTTATTTTAATTTACAATCCTATTTACTTTCTTTTTAATTAACATATCAAAGTCTTTTTTATTATAATCTCTATCACTTTGAAGTGAAATGAATGAGTCTAGCGCATAATAACGACATGATTTAAAAAAATAATAGTTTTTTTTTATAGATATGTAGACATTTATGTTCTTTGTACAATTGTTTCTTTAGCAATAAGAACCTAATTATTGATTTATAAGTATATTTACTACAAGTAGTTCACATATAGAATACTGTACCTCTGCTATATCAATTCAATCAGTTTGCTGTTGGTAGCAAACATTTGGGTGTCATTTTATATATTTACGGTTCAAAAAGGAAACCGTAATATGTAGGTTATGTCAATTTAAATAGAAGCTAAACAGAGGTAGAGTTTCCAGAAAGTCAATTAGAGTAATCAAGCTTATCACCAATTAAGGAGATTTTAGTATTTTTTCCTTGTTTCTTATTGTGGTTTGAAGATTGATATAACAAGTTGACATAACATGATTATAAAATAAACAATTTAAACAAAACTCAACATCCACACCATAGTGATAAATAAGAAAAAAAAAATCCAAGATCTTTCAACCGTATTAATAGTTGGTTACTTATCTCTACCTGTACTCCTTTGTTTACCCTTACATCTCTCCTCTGGCTATTGTCCTTTCCTACACATTACTCTCTTTAAATTATGAAGTTAAATAAATGCATGGGAGGTCAGGTTAACTCAGTCGTTAACGTACTCGCCTCTGAATTAATAGGACCAGGGTTCGATCTCCACCTGGACTCGATTTATTCAGGCGGCAGGTGATTCAGCACGTCGTCTCTCCGAGAAGGACGTTAAACCGTCGGTCCCGAGCCTGTACGATGTTAGGTACTCATTAAAACTCCCTACTCTAAAATCACTTGAGTTAGGGAAAATTTAGGACTCCCACTGTAGAATCAATCTTCATTGTGTGATATCACAAAGGGCCAATGCTCGGCCTACGTGTGTTCCCTTGTGGGACTGCCACTGCAACCTAACCCAGCTTATATAAATGCATATAGTAAATAGTTTTACTTTGAAAAAAGACTTAAAAGTGCCAAACAATTTTCGCCGAAACGTCAGCTTATAATCAGGCGTATATAAATCTTATAATTCTTTGGACCAAATCTTCAACAAACCCATTTTGAATATCAGTGGTCGAGAAGCAAAATCAATATTAAATTAAATATTTGTTATTTAAAAAATAACTCTATTTCAATTTATAGTTCAGGAAACAATTTCCTCTGAAAAGAATTATGATTGAAATTTATAAATCATTTGATAAAGATTATTTTGAGGAACATCATATAAGATTAGAATTATATCTACCTTAAAGAGATAAAAAAATTTGTATTTTTTTTAGTAAGAAAAAGAAGAAAGAATGTATCACAATAAAAATGTAGATACAATTAAAAGTAAAATTCAAATATTTATGAAAAAATTCTTTAAGAAAATTTTATTAAAACACACCAACCGAAAATGTTTATACCTTAAAATTTAAAAAGAGCTCGCATAAAAAAATAACAAAGGATTCAAGATTAAAAGGAAAAGATATTTCTATCACAAACGACTAGAGTGCATCAAAGTTTATTAAAAATCCTTTGTAGAGGCAAAAGGGGAGATAAGTAAATGAATTGAAGAAGGAGCCAAGTGAGACGTAAAACAAAACTGTTATCAGATAACGAATTCGAAATGTTTAAATTAATGAGGCTCACCAGAGAGGTTATTGATCAATCAACTGGAAAGTCATTTTGTTTCTTGGAAAATATTTTTTTGTTTACAGGCGTATCAACAGCAATTAACATCATTTAACACCAGTCATATAAAATCTAGAGTAGAGAAATAAACAAACATTTTTGGTTAGAAAATCGTGGCATATTTTCTTGAAATGATGGATGATAAACTTCCAGGGGAGCTATACAAAAAGTTTAAATTCATAAAAATATTATTAAAACTGATATAATTGATTATAAATATCTTCTTTTTAGTGATAAAATATAACTTTAAGTCTTTAATTGGACTTCGAGTTAGGAAACAACAAATAACCTTGGCTCCGCAGCCAAAACCAAAATATTTTCACAGACTGGGACTTTTCCAAGGTAAAGGTCACAGTGGAATTAAAAAAAAAATCACCACACAGGATTTCATTAAAAATATATCAAAGAAAGTACTCATTATAAACTCTGAGTACTTTTTTTTATTATTCTTTATCGTAATTCTTAAAAATTTAATCAGTGAATTTCATTTTTTCAAGATGAACTGTCAGCAGGAATCAATCACACAAGGCAAGAGTAGGTTATGCTTTGAGGTTACATATAGTTGCTGAGTACTTAACATAGAAACGCCTCCAACTCAATTGAATTTCACAAAAAAAAGCGTAAAAATTAAATTAACCAAGTTTGAAATCTGTCTTCTTCTATACTATTATAGAAAAGAGGATGTCTTCTAATATAGAAACTGTATTACGTCCCCATCTAACTGCTACTTACTAGACGAGCTGCCTCATGCAGACAATTGATCATACCTAATTGCTGTAATTAAATCACAGTTACAAATTAAAGTCATCATAATTAGAGTTGATTCATTCTGATATTAATACGTAATTATGACAGCGTATATAATATTCTCAGGAGCATTTAGTAGAAGCTACTTGGCTCAGTATGTCAAGTTAATATTAACGAATATCTGTCGTTTGATATTACAACAAGTTCCCCCAGACATAAAACGGTCACCTTACGAGCATCCGAAGAGTCACATATCTGGTTTTTAAATGCGCGTTGTAAACCAGGTTTGAATTTAAAAAGATAGGCCTTTTCTAAATGGTTAGAGATTGGTTTACCTTAAACTATTTATTGTTATTATTTTTATTTTAAATAATTATTTATACAACTTTATTCTAATAATTCTCTTCGTTATTATAATTATTTAAGTATTTATTATTTATATTCCTGGATTTTCTTTTGTTTCAGTTATTTTCCTCTTAATTTTCTTCATTATTATCTTTTAAGATTTCATTATTTATATTTCCTAATCTAATTTTCACTTTCTATTTCTTAGCTCTTGGCTTATTCTTAGTTAATTTTCTTTCCTTACTTTAACCGGGCACCGTGTGACAACACTGTTGGTCTCCTACCGTCGCTTCAGAAGTGCGCTTGGTGTCCCTATCTCAACTCTTCTGGTGACGGTTCAACAGAAAATTAGAAACAGTAAGTGTATTTGCTCCTTTTTTCTGTGTTTGTGATTTACCGTGAGACGTTTGTTGTCCTTTTGGATCATTTTCCTGTTTACAATATATATAAAGATTTCACATAAACACGTGAAATAACAATCAATGATCAAACCACAATAAGAAAATGGGAAAACAACACTAAGATCTTTCAACCGTAACAAGCGGTCTTCGTCAGAGTCAAAACCCAACTGACCGAGTTCAGTTGGGTTTTGACTCTGCCGAAGACAGCTCGTTTTGGTTGAAAGATCTTAGTCTTGTTTTCCCATTTTCTTATTGTGGTTTTATCATTATATATATATATATAAATTGATAAAAATATCGACCGTGGAGTAGAAACAAAACTATAGTTTTGTATATATATAAGTTATTATCAGCTTTTTGAGATATTCACATCTATTCCTGTCTCGAGGACATCAAAATATAGTAGTGAGTTTCAGTGATTTCTTTTGAAAATTCTACTTTATTCAGTTGAAAGAATCGTTTAATTTAATTGATTATATATATATATATATATATATATATATATATAATATATTATATATATATATATATATATTTATATTGGATGAACGAAAGTCAAACCAGCAGGACTGATTGCTGCCATAGTTTACTTGAAGTATATACATATATATTATATGACCTTATAGGTCTGAAAGCAAAGAGAGAAGTATAGTGAGAGTGTAATTTCTTCCGCGTGTCAGAACAGAGATGACTATAGATATCTAGATGTTATACAGAAGTTCGAGGTATGACAGAGATATATATACAAATAATGGTGCTTCTTTAGTTAAATAAATGTACAAGAATGCCATATATTTTTCCATCCATAAATGCTTGATACTATGAAGAGATTTTGATTGCAATAATTTATTGCCTTGGCTTACAACGTTATAAATAGCCTGTAATTAGTGATATAAATTATGTCCTTCCAAAGTTATGATTTATGAACAGACTATTTTAGCCATTAGTGTAATTAACACAATGAACTATCGACTGGCTTAACTGACTGTAATAAATCAATTTGTAATAGCAATAATAATATTAAAAGAGTGATAATATAATGGGATGAAATAATACAATCGTAACATATTTCATAAAACAATCTTGGTAGAATAAACATTACTGTAGTCCCTATACAAGTTAGATTAAAATTTATGGATGAATTGATGATAATGAGGAAGCAGTTGTTCTAGGCTGGTGTTCTTTCTTTTTCAATAGGAAAGGTAATAAAAGTAAAGCGTCTGTAGACAGTAACGATCGACAACTGAAAATGAATCGGTAAAATTGGATCCTTAGTCTAGGTATCTCAAGAGAATCCCTTCGTAGTAGTTTATTTAGCTCCCTCTCACTCGCTTTCTCTATCGGAGTTTGCAAGGGGAAACTCATAAAACGTGAGTGGAGTAGTCGTGCAAGTCAACAGCCAGCCAATAGGCATCTGTCTGTAGGTGGGGCCACCATTCCCCTGGGCAGACCTAGAAATATCCACTCTTACTTCTTATTCCTCAACCAACATACTTCAACCATACTTTTATTCCATTAAACTAACTTGATGTGAACAACTTCCAGTACATTTATTTTACCAGCCTTCTTTGCAAAACTTTTATTTCTTTTCTTTTGTTTGTTTAAGATTTTCATACCAATAGTGGAAAAAGCTGTCAAACTCCGACAGATATCATATACACTTAACGCACACACATACACGGATATATATCTCACGTTTTTGTATAATGGCTCAATTTTTTAGTACAATTTATAGTTTTGTTTTCGTTTTTTTCTTTATTCTTTTTATCTTTCTAATAACTAGTTTTATTTTTCACACTTTGCCACTCTAAGAATTACATTTTACTTGATATCTTCAGTTTTATGTTGTTTCTTTCCGTCTTTTTTTTTAATTTATGATTTTATCTTCTACATTTTTCATTCTTCTTCTTCACTTTCTTATTCATTTTATTTATTACCATCGTTATTAAATTTGTTCATTACTAAAACTCATCAACATTTTTCCACGATTTTAAAGTTGCTATACAATGCCGATTAATTGCCGATCAATTAACTCCTTCACGTCTCCACATACACTTGGATGGGAATGTATCCAAAATGATCATATATCGTGAGTGTTTGGCTTGTTTTTTATCTTTTCTATTAGTAATTCTAATAGAATTACTAATTTTTCTATAATAATTTCTATATATATATATATATATATATATGAAAGGTCCGTGTGGACAATAAACACTTTAACACATAGAAAAGAACACAGAAAGACACTACAGAACTCACTTCGATATTTCGACATCCGTCGTCATCGGGAAGAAGTGCGAAGTACTCGCGTTGAGAAGCAAAGCGAGTACTTCGCACTTCTTCCCGATGATGACGGATGTCAAAATATCGAAGTGAGTTCTGTAGTGTCTTTCTGTGTTCTTTTCTATGTGTTAAAGTATATATATATATATACAAAAGTATAGTTTATCGGGACTCGGTCAGATCTTCAGGTTCAAATTAAACTCTCATTGCCACCGTTTCGGTGTTTATTTAAAACTTTTTCATAGACAGAAGTATAAATTCTTCATAGATAGAAGTATAACAGTGTTGCGTGTTCATTCAGACTACAGTTGTTGTTAAAATCCACATACTATTTTTCTTTGTAAAATAATTTGTAATGTAATACTTAGTTTTTCTGTATCAAAATGTATACTTCTGCCTATGAAAAAGGTTTTAAATAAACACCGAAACGTTGGCAATGAGAGTTTAAATTGAACCTGAAGAACTGACCGAGTTCCGATAAACTATAGTTTTGTTTCTATTCCACGGTCGATACTTTTATACAATATATATATATAGAAAATTGTCACAATAACACGTGATATAATTTTGAAAACGAAAGTCCTTAGAGCGACTATCTTCTTTAATTTGTGGTGAGTTACCTGAATATATATATATATATATATATATATATATATAAAACAGTAACGGTTTGCTTCTCAACGCAAGTACTTCGCACTTCTTCCCGATGACGACGTATGTCGAAACATTGAAGTGAGTTCTGTAGTGACTTTTTGTGTTTTTTCCTATTTGTTGAAGTTTATATATATATTTAATATATAAAAAGAGAGTAATGGAAGACAACAAATTAATTACAGAAAGGAGACACAAAAAGGACTAACACATGTTACTTATATAGTCTGACTATCGTCATCATCAAGGGTAGAATTGGTTTGCATTACAGTCAGATAAAAGTAGTTATGAAGCAGAAAATATGCCAGATCAAAGTTCTGCTGCTCTGTAAGATGGCGGAAAAATATAATAATAAGGGAACAGAAGGAAAGAAATAAAAATAAACTATGGAAAACAAAGTAATAAAAAAGAATTAGATATATAACAAATAATAAAGCAATTAAACATAATAATAAATAATTTTATAACACATAATTTAATCATAAGTACATAAGAAAAGAATAATAAAAATATCTATTGGTCACATATGAACATAATACAAGATGATTTGTTAATAATGGACATGTTGATGGTGTATTTGTATCTGCTGCACTCTCTAATAACCCCCTACACAGTATTACTCATTTCCGTCATAAGATCAATAATATTGTTTAATGAGTGATTCAAATTTAGTTTCTTAGTTATAGTTTTGGTCTGCTTTTTTATTTGGTAATTTGATTTGCAAAACAATGCCATTTGAAATAACACTTATGTTACGTGTTCATTATCATGAATGAATCTCAGTCATTCAAAACTAATAAACCTTCCAAGCTTTGCCAGAAAATAAATTGAATTTACTACATGATTGGTAAAATATAGTAGCTTCAGTAAAATCAATGAATTAATTAAAATGATTGGTTATTATTTTTGACAACGATTTTTTTTGCCATAAATTTCAATGCACACTACTTGTAATTTGCTTCAAATTTTGAAATATAAAGATGATATTGTAACAATGAAAACTTATTTTCGGGAGTTACTTGTCAAATCGGGAGTTTGATCAATACCTTAAGATAAATTAGAAGTGGTATACAGAAAGAATGGGAAACATTGATTAAGTCATATGGAGCCATCTTTCATTGGTGGACATATACATTTCACATCCATGCATAAAACTGAATCAATTGTCTTTTATTTAGTTCATTTTCTAAACTAAAGAAAAATAACTTCATCTAGTTTTATAGATGAAATTAGAGAAATAATGAAGTTAGTAAAAATATTTCTCATAATATTCGAGGAAAACGAATAAAACTCCGTAAATTTTTTCTTCTCTTTAGAAATAAACAGAGAAAGAAGCAAACTCTCCTGGTTGTATTGCGACTATAGAGTTAACATGTCAACGATATTACGCCATTGTCAGTAATAATTGAAACATAGATCAACTGGTAAACTAATTATTGAAGGTAACTTCTTCATTGTAATTTAGAAGGAAACTGCATTAGTCTTCTTGCTTCATTACACTCAAGAAGTAAAGGGAAGATTGGAACTGTTGTCTTCAATTGAATTTTCGTCATTTCACTAAAGCAATGAAATCTTTTGCTTAATCACAATCCCGCAATTTCAGGAAATTTAACAAATTGAACAAGTGCTGTGGAATCAGTTATATTTAATAGCATAATAAAAATAGGTTCTGATAATGTAATAATATATTTCTAATATCGCACAACAAAAAAAGAAATGATATTTTTATATCTAATTTAATCCGTTATTCATAATGAACAGATGGAAATTCTGTCATTTTGTTGTAGAATCACAATTTACGGATGCCACTCACATATGATTATGTCTAAATTCAAATATTTAATTGAATATTTATATATTCAAAATTGAATATTTTTTCATTCTCTAAAATACACCTATTAGTTTGATTTGAAACCAAACACCAAAAGTTCTGTAATATTTTAGCCTCACATCAACTTCATGAAAAAATAAGAAGACAATATTCATAGTTGAAAATGTAATAAGTCACACAAGCCTTATAGAGAGTATAACAAAATTCTCATTTAAATTATGCAGCCATTACATTAAAACAGCATAATAAAACAATATATGGCATAATAGCGTAACATTAAAACAGAAAACAAAAACTAATTTAACGTTGGTCCTTAAGAGCATGCTAATATTAACCAGTTCAGCAAGAACCGTTAATACAGGGGAATTTAAAAAATTACGTCTCTATACAAAACGAAAGTTTAATATCAAAACTAACTACTTGTTTCGATCACTTGGTGTTGTTTTTCATGTTTACATTTGCCCTATTGAGATACAAAGCGTTGTTAGATTTCATATTCAACTTTTCTTTTTGTGTGGACCCGTAATTTCTGAAATTCCCAAAATGAGTAAATACTACACTCTGACAGATTGCACAAGTAATGAAGAACCAATATACTTGTATACATCTATTATATTGTATTATACTTCAATCTTTTTACTAGCTGTGCTTTTTTAAAGTCTTATTAAACTTACCTTTTTTTGTCCGAAACCTTCCTTAATGATATTTATTACTTTTTATTAACTTTAAACTTATTATTGTTATAGCTATGTGTTTTATCAGTAATGTGACTGTTGGTAGATAAAATATGTGTTGAAATATTTAGTAGTAATGTCATTTTTTTTCGTTCTTCTGGGTTTGTCATTCATTATAAATATAATTGTTACCCTTTCAAATGTAATATATTGTAATTAAAATTTCTGTGTCAATACATGTTGTAAACCCAGATCATCAGGTTCTGTAGAGTTGAACTGAACTCCATTTGGTGCAACTTTGTATTAGAAAATTCAATATAAAATCGGGAAGACGATTCAAACAACATATGCAAGTTCTAAATCGAAGAAGAGTTAAATAAGTAATAAGTAAGTTCCTCCTTCTTCCATTTTGACTTTGAAAGAGAAAACTATCATGTAGTTGTATATCGTGAGTTTTTCCCACTTTTATGCCTCTATAATTTATAATTTTGAGAGATTTATACAAGTCAAAGTTCCAGTCAAACCATGCACGAGAGCTCCATAAAAATTGCATCAAACTTAAAATAAAGTCTTTTTATGTTTAAGTTCAAAATAAGCAACTTTTAAGTTTCAAACTAAGAAGAATCCTTGTATGAAACACCATCTTCTTTAAACAGTGTGAATTATGAAAAAAAATATTTAAATTATGTATTAAACCAGCAATTCACAATCTGTATAATACAAACTGGGGATTAAAAATGGTAAACAAAGTACAATTGACACCTAACAGATTAAATCACTATGTGAAACACAGCACACACATAAATATTGCATTCTTTCCAAAATATTAGAAATCCATTCTGAGCAAAAAAGCAACCATCTATTCAATTATCGCATCTTATTAATAAAACCTAATTATTCATTGAAAATAAAATTATCCTTCTTTCCATAAATTTTTTATTAATAATTAAAATTCAGTAGTGTGAAATAATATTAAAGAAATTTATGAAAGTGTGAAGCTGCCATTGACCAGTCATTCATGAATATTTATAATCAAGAAAAAATCTTCTTGGGAGATTTTAATTTTGTTCTGATGGGATTTCTTCTCAATACTTCTCCCTCTCTGCTAACTGCCTTTGCAGAGGCCGACTTTCCTCTCTTGTATTCATTAATTTTTATACTTCAGTTCACCCATTAAAATTCTAACTCCAATAAAATTTTAAATTATAAGAGCCAATAAGTTTTAAGGAATATTTCGTATGGTACTAAGCATTTTTCTGCTTCTTTAATAGAATATTGCACTGACATATTTAATGCAATTAGATGACTTTATAATTTATTTGACAAAAAAATTGCAAAACTACATACTTAAATATTACATTTCTAACTCTAAATAAATTGAAATGATTAATTTGAAATATTATGCAATGGAGATAGAGAAACGTAGAGATACTAAAAACACACTTACAGTCTAATTTTCAGTTTGAACTGTCTTCAGAAAAGATAAGAACCATAAGAGAAAAGAACCATGCGCACTGGTACGGAGATGGTTGGCTAGAACAATGTTGCCCCATACGCGCCCGGTCACAGAAAATAAGGTAGACAGAAATCAATTTAAAATTGATACCTTATGCTCTGTGATTGAGCTCGTATGTCGTAACATTATTGGTCTCCAACAGGGGCGCTTGGTTTCCCTTTCTTATTCCTCCTACAGACCGTTCAAACCGAAAATTAGAGACAGTAGTGCGTGCTTTCAATTTCTCTACATTTCTCCATCTACATTAAAATTTATTTGTCCTTTTCATATCAAATTTTCATCAAAAAAGTAATTTGAAATATTTTTATGCTTAAGCAAGAAATGCTTATTTACAGAATTATAACGTCATGGTACATCCCTCTTAAGCTTATTTAGTGTGACAGCAATTGATTTGCACACTGTCTCACTTGCTCAACCCCATTATCACTTGGTTTCAAGTTGTTTAATCAGGAGAAGTGGGTGAGAAGATATATAAATGATAAATCGGAAGTCAACATTTAAAAAGACAAAGGGGATTAATAATTTAAATGTTAATTCAATGTAATCTATTAGAAAAGAATATTTTCATTAAGAATAAAATTATAAAAAATAGAATAAAGTAACAAAACTAGTTTCACTTGTCAAAATCAACAGTGTAACGTGTTTATTCAAACTAGATAGTTGTTGCAGTGGTGAAATCCGCAGGCTTTTTTTCTTTGTAATATAATTTATAATGTAATACTTCGTTTTTCTGTTTCAAAATTTTTAATCTTTCAAACCATCTTTCAAGTTTTTCTCACGCTTGTTTTATTCTTTCCGGTACTAAAAACACCAATTTTCCAAATGATTTATGATTTATAACATGTTTTAAAACATGTCAATGTTTAAACCTTTACCAAGATATCATTTAATTCTAACGTGGTGCAATTAGTTATTATGCGGTATTTACTCATTGTAGGGTAAAAAGCTAATGAAATGGTCTCCATATTTAAAAATTGAATGGTATAAACAACGCGTTTCGAACACGTAGTGTTCTTCCTCAGGCATTAACTATGGATGAGTGTCTGCGGTACAACTGTACCACAGATACTCACTCACCCTTAGTTAATTCCTGAGGAAGAACACTAAGTGTTCGAAACGCGTTGTTTATACCATTGAATTTTTATATGTGGACACAATTTCATTAGCTTTTTACCCTACAATGTATCATTTAATTACTATATATATATATATATTGTATATCTATAATATATAATATATATATATATAGAAAATTAAATGAATATGTAATGTAACATGCTACATGCTGTAATAAACATAAATGTAATTACTATGTAATGTAAAGCATGCTACTGTAAAGAGCGTACTGGAAATATAATAAACTCCCTCATGGTAGGGTTGCTACCTGTAAGGAGAAAAAATACTATTTCTAAAAACTTTAAATTTATAGGTAATATAAGAGAGATTATTCACTCTTTCCCACTATCTCTCTCTCTTTTTCTCTATAACCATTTCAAGATCTATCTCACTCCTTCTCTTTCTCTGATACATTCCGTTTTCAATCTAAACAATTAATTCTTAATTTATATATTTTGAAATTTATAGGCTTTTACTTTCAAAGGATCGAGTTATTTATTCATCAGACCATAAGAAAGTTTGGTTAATCTAGTCTCTACTAGATATATCTCTATAAATTAGTGAACCCTCCATCAAAGCTACCCTTGCTAACTGAGATCACAAATCACCATTACAGGGCAGACTCTAGCAAGTATCTGAAACCATAACAATGAAAACATTTTCAAATCGTTAAATTATTTCAACGAGAAAAGTTTGTAATTTCTCAAAGTTATTATGAAATGGGATCAAATTTTATTAAGGAGGCTTTTTCAATATTTCAGTAACAATGAATTTGCTCATTTAAAACTTATATAATTTAGTAAAATTACTGGATTGACAAATGTTTTAATAAGTTCAACGGTTTTACGATTTTTGTTATAAATCAAAGAATTAAAATTAAATTTCACAATTGAGAATATCATTGAAATTGAATAACAAACTTTTTTTATTTATTTAAAAAAATAATAATAAAGGTATAATTGATTCCTGTTTAGAGTGAAGAAAAAAAGCATTTTAAGAGGAAAATACAGGAGGAATAAAAAGTAAGTCTTTATAAAGATATTATCACTGTATTATGTAAAGTAATAATTTTATTATTTTTTATGAAATAATTAATGTGTATTTAATCTATTGTTATGGTTTTGATCTTTTTTTGAGTCTTTATAACTTATGGAATAACTTTAAACGAGATATAGGATTTGTTTATTCTTAGCGATATCATGAATATACAGAGGTACTTATCCATTACAAAGTAAATGCACCAACGCATGAAGAAATATAGGTGATAAACAAAGAAAACACTTCACCATGCCCCAATATTGAAAAAATGATCTTTATTTAAATGCAACGGTGTTATTTTATGTCATTTGCTTTCTTACTAGATGAATCCATCAACAAAGTACTAGAAAACTTTTCAACAACGAGAAAACCTGAGCAATTATTTTTTCTATTCGAATGTAGTGCAATCAGTTATTATGTGATATTTACTCATATTATGTGGTATGTTATTATGTGATATTTACTCATTGTAGGGTAAAAATCTAATGAAATGGTCTCCACATATAAAAATGTTTAGTGATATAAACAACGCGTTTCGAACACGTAGTGTTCTTCCTCAGGCATTAACTAAGGATGAATAGGACTCATCATCAAAAATTTTTATATGTGGAGACCATTTCATTAGATTTTTACCCTACAATTTTTTTTTTTGCAAGTATTTTTGCTAGTAAGGCTGTTTCGGAAGAGCCAATGTCATATTTGAGAAAAGTAATCAAACGTTAGTACCGTCTGTTAGAAAGAACTATAGTAATCTAACCGTTGAGTAAACTCGACAGTTCCTATTTTTCATTGAGAGTACAACAGATCTCAGCGAAATAAGTAAATACTTTTAGAGACCTTTTTTTTAGAAGTTCATAATAGAAGAGCGTCTGTATCTTAAAGAGGACTCTATATTTTTTCCTTCTTTTCCAATTTATTCCTTAAGTATAATATAGTTAATAAATGAATTGTAACGCATTTAAAACAGAAAATATTTGAAAAGAGATAATTAAATTGTTTACTTAACATGATCTAACAAAGTAGCTCAGCTATTAAAACTGATTATTTTAAGACATTATACTCTAAGTGGCTGCCACTTCTTCACTTTTGGCGTCAGGATATCCAACTAAGGTAGGAAATCTCTTTCTTAAAGATAACTTACAGCTATTAAAAGTTAATAAATTCCCTTTGTAGTATCACAGCTTATTATTTATAAAAGAGAAGTTACAACGCATTTAGAAAATAACCAATTAGTTTAAAGATTTATCAAAAGAAGGTCAATTTCAAAAGGCGTCTTCTGGTATATTATGACTAAATCAAAATTAAAGCAAAAGTCAAATAATTATTTTGATTTAAAGAATATTAATTTAAACTTTCTTGGAAATAAAATTATAAATCCTATTATCCTAATCCTAATATTTCATTATTGTCATACGAAAGTGACAAAATATCTAGATATTTGTAATTTCTCAAAGTTATTATGAAATGGGAACAAATTTTATTAAGGAGGATTTTCATCATTAATCATTTGTTTGCATTTCACTCTGACCCCAGAAAAATTCTTGTTGAGGATAGAAGAATGTTATCCTTGGAAAGAATATAACAGGAAGAGTAAGCAAAATGTTATGTCACATATTGTTTAACACATCTACACTAAGTGATCTTGAGAATGGCACACTTTAAAACTATTTCCTTGGGCTGAGATATTATTTAGTAGCTTGTTTGTCTGATCAGTCACCTCATCACTATTAACAAAACAAAACATATTTTTCAACAAATAAATTATCATATCAGTAATATTGAAATTGACTGAAAGTTATAATAAAGCATCTTTTATTAAAATAAGATAGATGCAAAATAAATAATCAAATATTTTATGAGACTGCTAGATGTCCTGTTTTTGATATATTTAAATTTTATAAGTTTGCCTTAAAACAATATAAAATCATTAGTTACATAACTTTAGTAAAGTGATTCTATTAATTTTCAATGTTTTTGTTTAATAATCATCGCTTCTGTTCAATAAATGAAAGATAGAAGCAGTTTCTTCTGTTTAAAAATTGGATGTCCAAACTTTTACGTAAAAAATATTTCATGATTAAACACTATTAAAAAAAAATT
>JAPFBL010000034.1:1237500-1370000 GCA_026182355.1 Hermatobates lingyangjiaoensis | reverse complement strand
TGAAACCACAATATGAAATTGGGTTTTTGACTCTGACGAAGACCGCTTGTTACGGTTGAAAGATCTTAGTCTTGGTTTCCCTTTTCATATTGTGATTTGATCATATATATATTAAAAGAGGAAAGACAATCCAAACTGGAAACAAACTAGTTCAAAAAAAGAATAATAGTAAGACACAGAGAAAGAGACACACTTTCTAACTCAAATTTTTAGATAATCCGTCATCAGGAGGAAGACAAGTGGGAGATCAAGCACGCCAGAGGTAAAAATTGAACATTCGTGCAATCACTATGTAAGAGAATATCCCCTTTTTCCAATAAACTTCTTCCATGTTTTTATATTTTCTTGGTTATAACAATAAGACGACTTCTTATATATTTTGGAGTCACCTCTTCCATATTTATAAAGAAAGTTCTTCTTTTCTGTTATCATAGGAGGCAAGAGTTACTTTGGATAAAATCTAAAACAATGTTGGTTTGTTTCCGACAAAACCTTGACCAAATGGAATGTAAATACTTTTTATCTGGCAACTTAACATCGTTACTTGTTTTATCAGATGAAATATGTTGTTATCTTAGATTTTAAAAAAAGCCAGTGCCCTTCAATTAAATTTCTTTGTTAGTTATTTCTCTGCAATAACATTTTCGCTCCTTTCTTATTTTCTTCCTGGAAACATGGACTGCTATTTTTAATCAATTTTTTTTTACTTACTTTTAAAAATAATTAATGGTAGAACACAATAATAATGTGTAAGTGCAAGAAGAAAAGATTTTAATATTCTATTTGTTCAGGGTTGTTGCAAGCAATTAAAAAATTCTTGAAAAGATAATGACATGAAGTAACTCTTGCCTTTTATAATAAGGAAAAAGTAAGAACTTTATTTTCCAATTTAGAAGAGAAGACTTAAAAAGAATTATAAAAGAGTGTTATGCATACAATAAGATGAACGACCTACGAAGTTTATTATGAATAAAGAAACTGGTTATTGAAAGAGCGATTGTATCAACATATATTTATAATTAGAGCAAATATTATTATGGCTACTACATTAGCAGCATATAGTATCAATGATGGCCATAATTTTTATTTCTATGTTATGTATACAATAAGATTAATAAAAAGAAAAACTTTGAAAATGCAACATATTTAAGAGACCAGTCATCTCTCACTAATAAAATTGCTATAAGGTATTTCTTCAAATTTTTTAAGTTACACAAATTTCTATTGTATGTATTAGTTAAAATGAGGTTTTTGACTGATTTCAGTTTAGTGTAGTATCCACGTCTACGCTTACAGTTGTGTTATAGTTTTCATTCTTAACTTTATTTATTTTAGAACTTTAGTTGTTAGTTTTAGTTTAGCTGTAAGTTTTCTCATCTATCATTTTTCAATATAATATTCTATATATTATCACTTAGTATTTTTTGACAACTGTAAAATCTTTGATTATTATATGAGATCTTCGGTATTCATATGTGTTTTTATAAATTAAACCAAAACTTCGGTTTTGAAAGTTTGTTTGAATATACAGAACCGAACATATTTTGGTAAATTTGTTTATATAAATAACGTCCAAATCACAGAAAGAAGTCAGAAAAAAGGCTATGATCTTTCAACCATATCAACTGGTCTTCGTCAGGGTCAAATCTCAACTTATACATATATATATAAGAACCGTCACATCTTCCTGATGACGAGGCAATCAAAATCAGCCAAAAAGGTTTTGCAGCTGGGAATAATACAATTAGAATTAGATAAAATGTTCATTGAAAGCTTATTATCTTTAATACATACAGCCTCAAAAATCTGTACATGGCTGGTCTTATTTTAAACCTTTAAAAATGTTAATCTCATTTTATTAATATTATCGCCTGCTAGCAAAAAACAAGAATCAACTTTGTTTCATCAAATTCCATCAATCCTAATAAATTATTATATATTATACATTATACATTATATACCCAAGAAGTTTGATATTAAGTTTACTTATAGTAAGGTTGAGTCTAGGCCACTCCAGATTTTTCAAATACCAAACTTGGAATAAGAAAAATTAACAAATCCTGTACATGTAATATGAATAATAAAAACGTTTTATTAATATACTAAACTTAAAACAGAGATCATCTAATCCCTAGGCTTTAGGAATACGGTCAATACTTTTTACTCGTCATACACGACAACAATACTTACGAATGGCTGCTCGTAAAGCGAATTGCTTGTACGATGAAGCACTTATACTACGAGGTTCCACAGTACTATGAGGTGTTTTCTTGATATGTTCACCGATTGAGCACGTGTCTACAGAGAACAGAAGTTCTGTCTCATCGCTAACTACATTTCACATGTTCAAAGTACTCACTCAAGTGACTCTAATGTCCGGCCAGAGGTCTCCAAGTAGAGACCCAGGCTTCAGCTAATTAGGACTCAGGCTTTCTTCCGCATCGCCAGCCCCCTAGATAACGAGCCAAACCGGCTTTGACTGCTAACTATTTCATATTCCTTACTGTTAGAATGAACCATACAATCATTGTAGATGTCAGTAAACTCTTTCTTCTCATACCAGTAATTGATTTAAAAATTGAAAATATTTTCTATAATTTATCATTAGTTCTCAAAAAACATATTCTCACTTCAGTTCTTTTAAGCAGAAAAATTATAATTCAATAAAGAATGCATACAAAATAATCTCAACATCAATAGAAATTTCATAAGTTCTATTCATAAAAAGACGATTTCTTTAGTTATAGAATCACATCTGTTTTTCATGTATTTTGTATAAAAACACAATGAGAACACGCTAATCTATAATTAAAGAATTCATCACAAAATCATATACATTTATATACTTGCTGTTGCGTCTGCAGCGTTATTGGTCTCCCTCTCTCTTTTCTCCTGAAGGTGGATTTCCCAATAATTTGATTTCTAAGTGTGTTTCTTCACTCTGTCCACATCTGGTGGAAAACCAGATTTAATCAATTTGATCAATTAACCAGAAAAAAAATGAAAATTGGCATAGTTTTTGATAAAACATATTTAAATAAAGGTCTGCTCTCAAAATATTCAAATATATATTTATTTATCAAAAGAGTGGTGAGTGAACTTAGCTCTAACACTTATAAAAACACAAGTAAAGTTATATACTTATCCATACAAGATTTCACATAAACACGTGAAATAACAATCATTACCCAATGTTTTCCCTTTTCATTTTGTGGTTTGATCATTGTATATACCTATATATGATATACTTTATATATATATATATATAATGTTGTAAATAATCACATATTTCATGTTAACCTGCATTCTGGTACTTTTCGCATTGATAGGGATCACTACAGGTCGATGTTCTCACAAATTCATAGCCCCAGCTTAAATGATTGCCGCAGAGTCCAGAAACAAATCAGTTCCCTCATTACAAAAGTTACTTTTACTGTTTCGAAAGTTTCCCATATTTTCCCATAACAGATGACCTAGATCTTGGTATTAATTAAATTTTATAGTTTTTTCTTTCAAGTCGACTATAATTTTTATTTCTTATATCACTTTCATTTTTCTGCTACTTATTCTCTATTTACAATTAGGTTATTATTGTTGTATATTCGTTGTAGTGTTCTATATTTACCTTACAGAGTTTTATAGCAACGCTGTGACTACCCACAGAATCTGTAGTTGAATTCTGTCTGTTTTTGCCTTCTTCAGAAAATGATCTACGATAATAAAATTAATTATGGACAGTTTTACATACGCTATCTCATATACAAAGAATTCTATCAGAAAACTGGAAAATCTTTCCAAAAAATTAACATAAGTGGAAATAGGTGAGAAATTCATATATATATAAATAAAAAGCTTTCACATAAACACGTGAAATAACAATCAATGATCAAACCACAATAAGAAATGGGAAAACAAGACTAATATCTTTCAACCGTAACAAGCGGTCTTCGTCAGTTGGGTTTTGACTCTGACGAAGACCGCTTGTTACGGTTGAAAGATCTTAGTCTTGTTTTCCCATTTCTTATTGTGGTTTGATCATTGATATATATATATATATATATATATATATATATATATAGTTCAATGTAGAAAAAGAAACATAGAAAAATCAATGGCACACACTTACAGTCTCTAATTTTCGGTTTGAACCGTTTTCAGGAGAGATAAGAGAGGAAAACCAAACGCACTGGTTCAGAGACGGTTGGAATCCGTCTCCTATCTTATCTTATTCTCTTATCTCCCCTGAAGACGGTTCAAACCGAAAATTATAGACTGTAAGTGTGCTTTTGATTTCTCTTTTTCTTTTTCTACATTGAACTATATTTGTCCTTTTCGGATCGTATTTCCAACGAAAAAGTGTATATATATAAATATATATATATAATCTTCAAGAGAACGATCCTCAAAGGACAAGAAACTTTTTACAAGTAAACTTTAGATACACAGTAACCTATATGTAGGTGCACAAGCATGTGCGCTTGGTGTGCCTATATTTCACTCCTGATAACGGTTACTAATCTCTGTAAAAATTAGAGACAGTAAGTGTGTTTTACTGTGTACCTATAGTTTACTGTGAAAAGTATATTTATATACTTTTATGAATATACTAGTATGTTTCATATAATAGTAATATTCATATACCTTTTAAATTAAATGGAAGAGAAGAGTGTGCAGGTGAGGAAGGTAATAGTAATAAGTTCAATAAGAGGAAGACAGAATTAGTTAAGCCGACCCTGATGAGAAGGTGACGGAGGGCAAGTCAGCCCTTTATTAGGTCATCTTGTCGAGGGAGTGAAGGGTTATTATTAAACAAACCGCCTGTGATATGTGTCACTGCCAGTCCCTCACTGCTCTCGTAATCAAAGCCTAAATAAAACCCTTCGGCCTCCAAAAACGTATCAATTATTTTACCAACATTTATTTAGTTTAAATATTTGAAAATACTTTAATGATAAAATAAAACATGTTCCGAAAATCCACTTCTGTAAATAATCAAAGAAGTCAAATTAGTAATAACTGATGTTGTACAAGTGCTGTTGAAAACTTTTTTTTTTGACCGATGAACGGATCAGCATTTAGAAACTGAAAGTGTCTCTATATATGTTTTTATGGAAATAAAAGTATTGAAGAACGATAAAACAGTAACAATTTCAAAATACGCCATTATTATTAGTTAGGCTTTCGTGACTTCCATCATGAAAAGCTGATTCATTTATGTACATATAGAAGAACTACAATAAACATGTGATGCAATCAGTGAAGTATAAAACCACAATTAAAAAGGAAAATATAGAAATGAAATTAATTGGTCTTCATCTGATTCATAATTCTAATCCAAATCTACGAGTCCTTTATTCGACTCCTTTATTTCACGTTCGAATCTCTCAGGGAATGGTGTCGTCTTCGTGGTCGTATGGACTTCCGGCAGAGAACGCAAAGCCGGAAGACCATACGACCACGAAGACGACACCATTCCCTGACAGACTGACTCCCCCATTCTTCACAATGTTTACTGACCCAACGAAAACAGCAGGATAAGAATCTAGCAGTGGTGGGCCTCTGGTCCGGAACTGCTATTTACGACATGCACGGTTGTGCATGGTAATATTCGTTGCTCGTTGGTTGGTTTGAATATGTTTTCATTTAAACCTTTGTATCATCATTAATCACTAAATTTTTAATAGAATCGTAACCAATTACTAGTTTAATGCAATATTTTTGAAAATATTTAATATATATGCATACTATATTTTTTATCCAACCTACGACCAACGAATATTTCCATGGACAACAGTACACAACGTAATTAACAGTTCTGGATCAGAGGCACACTACTTGCTAAATTATTTCCCTACCGGTTTTGTTAAGGTCACTAAAGATGGTTAAGAATGGGACGCCAGTCTGCCAGGGAAAGTAGTCGTATTTGTGGTCATGCGGCTTTGCATTGTCTGAAGTACTGTATAATTTATAAGTCATCAGGTAATCATATTTAGCTCAGGAAGGAAGCTACTGGGACTTGTGGGATTGGGAAAGGTTGGGAGTTGTATTCACTTCCCGGAGGAGATTTGGATGAATAAGCATTTTTTTATCTTCATTGATAGCATGTCGAGAATGTAGCAATTAACAGATGCCCACCTCAGATTATTTTGGATACCGACATTTCTGGCTTGTCATGCCACCCTAATGTTAAGGCAGGCACAATTCTTTTGCATTATTTGAATTCAGTTCTTGTTCCTGGGCGCTGCTCCGTAACAGATGGGAGCACCCATATGTAATAGTGAAACGAATGACTGCCCTAAAGCAAGGTCCTTCATGCCTATGAAGTATTTCTCAATTTGAGGAGGGAATAAAGATCGCACATTAAGAATATAGCCAGCTTAGGTATGCTCCGGAGAAGTTGACTAAATGTCAATCTGGAGCCTAATATAAGACGCAGATACTTTACTTGTCTTTCGTAGTGTATGACTCTATCGCCAATGTAGACAAAATGTGTACCTTTGCAGAAATCAATATGGGTATTTTTTTTTATATTTCATGAAATTAAATTAATCTTCTGAAGTTTAATATCAATCAATATATTAATTCATTCACAAGAAATATTGTCAATATTATTACTAAAACACTCCAACCGACTATGAAATAGTAATCGATGAATAACCATGTCTTTGCACTGGAAGTTTATACCGCATTCCAAACGTTAATAAAACAATATTAAATAGGAAATATTAACAAAATATAGGAAACAAAAATAAACAAGAAAACAGGATTTGACAAATAATTGAAACCTTGATATACTCAATATTAACTATTATGAACAATATTACAAATTTTGTCATTGCATTTCAATGACGCTTAGAAGGTTGAAACTCTTTACTCAGATTTGGATTGCAAAACATTGTTACTAATGGCAAGCACGCTAACCAGCAAACTTCTCCTGTTCTTCACTGATTACTAAAAACAGTTAAAGGTATTGATGGTTATCAAAATAAAAGGCACCCAAAGGGCATATAATAATGAGGAGGTTAGGAGATACATTTCACATGAAAACATATCATGCATATTTTATAAATGTTCAGCATTAGTTGTTGATATTTCAAACATTTACAATTATTTAACAAAAGAGTAGAATTGCGTCTGGTTTTAATCTTTAGTTATTTGAATAAACTCGTCGACGATGAGAACATTAAAGGGATTATTTCATTTAGAGACGTATTGCGGCTTTCAATTTTATGATAACTAAATTCTACAATCTAGGAGAAATAATTTTACGTATTGTTTGTTTTATTAAAACCGTACCACAAGATGGTTCGACTACCGCAAAAGCAGTTTAAATAAGCGTTAGGCAGGCCTTGTCTGTAGAATTGGTTGTGGCCGGCCGCAAAGCGGGGCTCCCCTCTCTGCCAGTAGTAATTGCACAAACAGCACATTACCTTTTAGCTTCTCTAAATGCATCCTCCCATCCCATTACCTCTGCAAACAAACTCACCTTACTTTTCCCTCTCCGCCTTAACGTCAAGACATTAGGCCGGCACGAATTAAATTACATTGTCTTCCCAAATGCACAATCCAACCTGTTAGCGCTGAATTTTCACCACTATTCCTTGAAATTCCTCTCTTCTGTCTCAACTGTATTTAAATGAGGCTGATTTCTTAGGCTTAATTGTTTTCCCAGTAGATTAAGCCAAGCATTCTTTAGAAGAAATGTCAGAGAAAACTAAATTAAAGCATTTATAAATAGGAGCAAGTCTGGTAGACAATACAGTATGATTTTAACACTAAATGTATCGTACCAGTCATTCAAGTATTAATACCATTGGTTATGTTTTTTAAAAAATTAAAAATTTGGCATTACATCCGGTTTGCAGCAGATTAAGTAACGCGTGCTTTCCACCAGGGTAAACACACTGTAAAGTTCCACGTTGTGATATGTGTTATTCCTCTGTCATATAATTGATTTTGTCCTCCCTATTACCTAACTTCGCGTGTTACATTTTTCTTTGATCATTTATTCACCATCATTCGATAGTGACATATTCATTCAATATTCTTACCTTGATGTTTTTGAGAAAAACAAAACTTTTCAATTATTAAATATTCTAAAATAGGAATAATTAATTGAAATTATACAATGAACATAGTTTTTTCAATTGTCTATAACCGAACTGAGTACTAATTAAAGGAAAAAACTCCAGTTTTTGTCCGTATTATGGCTTGAAAATTATAAACCATTAAAATATAATTCATTTGAACAAATATATTATACATTGCACATTACCTATATTGGTATTCATTATAGCAGAGCTACCTGTTATTGAGAGGTATTTACTGATAACGGGTAATTTCAACAAAATCACGTTTCTACACAAAATAGTTTTATATTAATACTAACAACGTGTTTCAAACACTTAGACTGAACGCATTTGTCATTACAACCTCAACAGTGCAGATTTAAACCTGAAGAAGAATCCTAGTGTTCGAAATCCGTTCTTAGTTTTACCATGAAACTCATGTATTGATATCTTATTACTATCATTCCTTATGCTGGATCTAAGATTTAATTTACCTTCTGAAGCAATATATACTTTCATTTTGAAGTTAAAACAATTCTATACATGCAGTCGCATAGTGAGAAGGTATAAACTTTAAATCAAGCAGGATTTTGATAACTTCTTAGACATCCGCTCTCAAAACAAACTTGAGTGCATCAATAGGTTTTACTCAGACATAGAACATTCTTGGCCTAGCTTAAAATATCCCAAGTTCAATTTAAAATAAATCAAGGTTAACCTAAAATAGCCCAGTTTTAATTTTAGATAATCCAACATTAATTTAAAATAATCAAGTATAATTTATAATAATCCAAGATTAAATTAAAATGATCCAAATTTAATTTATATTGCAGTTCAAATTTATATTTAAAACAGTTTTTTTAACTTGAAAATCCATAAATCAACTTTTGAAAAGTTTAATTTAAATTTGGATTTGTTTAAATTAATCCGAAAAAGGTGTATAAAGAGCTTAGTAGAATTACATATACTATTGTATTTCTAGTTGTTTGTATTGTAGTTATTTTTAAGCTAAAAATTAAAAAAATTAATAATTAATAAAAATATGCAGAAAAATCACAATTAAATATATAGATAAAATATAAATATATAAAAATCGCAGTTAATTAAAATATTTGCTGATGCTAATTGAAAAATTAACAATCTTATCATGTATGTATGATAAATTTTTCTTAAAATCACCGATGAAAAATAAAATATGGAACTCCAAGTTAGTAAACTATTGTTATTACAACAATGAAAGAAGTAATTTATACAAAGTTCTTCATTAAATTATATTACTTTATATTATATTTGGTTTATCCATATGCTTGAGTAATGTGTATAACAGTACTTACTTTAAATTAAACTTGGACTATTTTCAATTTTTGTTAGATTATTTTAAATTAACCCGTAAAAGTTCTAGGATCAACAGGGTAATATCTCCCTCCCTTTATTAAAATTATTGGTTGAAAATGGTAAAATATGTTGTTCCTTTATAACATCTATGATGGCTGATTTTTATAAACGAAACTAATAATAAGAGCTAATTAGTTAATAACATACTACAAATAGTTACAGCTTTTAGTGAATTGTTGGAACGCAAGGCAAGAGACTAGAAGCAAAGCACGAGCTGCAGAAGAGGTTTCCCGCAAAGTGACCTATTGTGATCAGTGTCCTCATGACAAAGCTCTAAATCTTACACAAAATGCCACACAACCATTTGACTATCACCCGCAGAGTGACCTATTGTGATCAGTGTCCTCATGACAAAGCTCTAAATCTTGCACAAAATGCCACACAAACATTTGAGAACTACTATTTTTTTTTTATGGGGTTCATCAAATTATACACTTTTACATTCTAAGAATAGATTTCAGGAAAGTATACACAAATTCATACAACTTGAAGAAGTTAAAATAAATCTGTGAAACAAATAAATTGTTGCAGATTTAAGTGAATCAGTCAGCGACAGTACAAAGGACCAAGGACTGACGATTCCTTCCTCGCGCTGTAGTGCATATTGTAATAAACAGTTCGGACTTTTATCCTGCGGACTTATAGTCTACTGTGATTGGAGGCTCTGTATTTAAATGTCTGTACTCTTTTATTTCATTTCTCAGCGACAGTAGGTTAGGTTAGGTTGCAGTAGTAGTCCCATAAGGGAACACACGTAGGCCGAGCATTGGTCCTTCAGGTACGATATTCTCAGGTACTCGTTAAAGATCCCTACTTGACTTAGGCTAAATTTAGGAATGTAGAATGAGCAAGTAATATGGTTCGCCAGGGTGCCTAATTATAAATGAGTCACAATTTTTGCTTCTAGAACAGCAAAAAAAAAATTCAAAAATCCTTATAAGTGTAGACATTACAACAAACAAACAATGATATTAAACTTAACACGTAACCATCTTGAAAGAATATTTTTATCGCAAACTATTTTATTATCTTTTGTTACAGATGTTCATTAATACTTGGTATTTGTTTCAGATTGACGTAGAGAAGGAAAGCAATGATGGGGAATCCGTGTCACAGTATCAAGCTGACTCGGGGGGATACAAGAACAACAGCGTGCCTGACCCGCCAGACAGTTCGCAAAGCACGGTAATCAAACTCATAGGGCTTCTTATATTCCTTTACAAGTCGTAAGGACACTCAAGGTGAACTTTAACTTATTTATAAGTTATCTTTGTTATCAAACTCTAAAAACATATGCTAAAACTGTATCAAAATGGTAAGATTACAGAAACAACGTACTAATTCCAAGAACAACCGAAAACATCGAATAATCGGGAATCTTGAACAGATGGTCTCCTCATTTATTCTGTAGAACCTAGGTATGAGTGTGTTACTACATTACTCATAAGACGTCAAATAGAAATGAGAATATAGACTACAGTCTAAAAAAAAAACAGTTTCAAAAAGTGTAATTATGAAAAAACCCAAAAAATATTTGTTAGCAGTAGTCATTTATAAATAACATCAGAACCTAGTTAAATTACTCATTTATCCGATTGTGTTTTTATGAAAAATTTAACATACAAATGTTGAATGGGCTTGTGCAATTCGGGTTATAACAGTAAAGAGATAAGTATAATATACTTATTTCTTTTCTGTTATAACCCGAACGTAGCTAACTACTAGTTTACTCACTCAAAGGTAAAATGGATAAACCAACAAAAGTCTCCACACAAATGAAGTTTTATTCATTTATTTATTAGAATAAAACTTCATTTGTGTGGAGACTTTTGTTGGTTTATCGAATAAAACTTCATTTGTGTTGAGACTTTTGTTGGTTTATCAATTTTACCTCAGAATGAGTAAATACCACACAATTACGGATTGCACAACTAATGATTTAGTTTACTCACATTGTTTATAAACCATTTCACATGTTTTGTTGAATTGTGGTTTATGAAAAACAAAATGAAGGATAAATGGCTCCACAATCAAACAAACCACCACAATATTAGAGTCTGAAATAGAACAAAATCTATGTTTACTATAATTATAACAGCTTGTTTTTAAATTTGAGAGCAATTTTTAATACCGACTTTTGGTTTGATTAATTATAACAGCTTGTTTTTAAATTTGGGAGCAATTTTTAATACCGACTTTTGGTTTGATACCAAATTGTTATAATCGATAAGAGTTTTACGTAAACTGTTTTATATAAACACAAAAATGCAGTTAAACCTTAAATTTTTGAAAAACAATTTGTTAATTTGTCGTTAGAATCAGAGAAACGAAATTAAAAATTGCAAGAGTATGTTTTCTCTTTTTTTGTTTGCTTCTTTACTAACTTTGAACTCTATATTCTATCATTTTCTTTCTTGATAAATATAGAAATGCAAAAAGACTATTAATTTTTATTGGTAATTTGTGGAACATTTATTATTTGTATTACAAAGGATCAGATTATAAATCGAATCAGTATAATGAAAGACAAAAAGTTAATAACGTTATCTTAAGTCAGCAGTTGCCACAAGTATAAATACATGGATCGATAATTTCATATTGTTGTTACAAATCGTTGGTAGTTTCTGATAAAAGTTTTTATTGTATTTATATAGTTTTAAGAATAGTTTAAATAAAATTAAATTCTTTGCAAACTTTTACTGTCTTTTTAACAATGCATCGTTTCACCTTCATCCCTTGCAATATCTTGAGTTTCTCATAACCTCACAATATTTTCCACCCTACACTAAACTGTTCGAGTTCAATTCTCGTGGGGTAATATATTCAGTTTATTCAGACACATTGAATATGATTAGAGGAAATGAAACAATATATAATCTACTATCAGTCACATAGACTAGATGTTATTTATTTAAATAATATATACTTACTTCTCCGGCGCTATGGTTTGGTGCAGACACTGCATTCCAAAAAATCACCCCCAGACCTTTGTGTGTCTCCATTCTTTGCCAAGTCCTGCACCACATAAGTATAATACATCCTTACCTGACGCTATGGTTCGGTGCAGACTGCATTCCAAATAATCACCCCCAGACCTTTGTGTGTCTCCATTTTTGCCAAGTCCTGCACAACATAAGTATAATACATCCTTATATGACGCTATGCTTTGGTGCAAACGCTGCACCACATAAGTATAATACATGCTTATCTGACGCTGTAGTTTGGTGCAAACACCGCATTCCAAATAATCTTCCCCAGACCTTTATGTGTCTCCATTCCTTGTCAAGCCCCATACATCGTCTTTGATTCAGGTTATTTTTGTACAAACCTTACTCTATCTTTTCATTAAAACACTTCATGCATATGTTTTTAATCATCCATAGCTCAAAGAGTCTCACAAACAATCTACTACTCACCTCCTCCTCCGTGATTTTACAAATCACAAAACGTCTTTACGCATTAACAGATCATAAAGCTCTTTCCTCATTTGCAAAATACCTTGTTCACAAACTGTGTAGCTTGTATACTCCAAAGGTTTTCAACGAGATCCACATAGAGTTTCAGGTGTAAAGAGTGCCCACGAGTAAAACATTTTACGCGAGGCTTTAAGTAGTCTACGACGTTCAAGCAGTTGGAGAACATAGACATCTATATATACATATATTATATGTCTTTACATTATATACCTCTGTAGATATATTATAAATACTCTTCATATTTAATGAAGAGCATATTTTCAGCTATGCATGAAAAGTAATGTTCTCATTTCTATATTTCAAGTTAGGCATACACAAATCTAATGTTAAAGTTTCAGCATAAGACACCATATGTCTTATGGTGGATGAGTTTACTTGTGACAAACATTTTTGCTTGAAATGTCCATAACTTCACTTCTACGTTAAATTTCCAATTAATTCAGAGCCTATATTTTAAGTTAGACATACACAAATCCACTGTCAAAGTTTCATCTTGAGATGTCTTATGGTGGCTGAGTTTACTTCTCATAAAATTTTGAGGACAAAGCAACAGCAATTTCTCAAAGGTTGGATTCGGTGTCCCTAATGTATGAAACGTAAAGAGAACTTGAAATGAGACGGTTGTAAGCAATGAACAGAGAATACTTTTTTTTTATTTGTATAGATACCTAAGAAGTATGATAATACGTTAATGAAGTATAGCTCATTAAAAAACCATGACATTATGAAAAAAAAATTGAACAGGAAATTATCAATTTATAAAAAAATATTCATGAAACTTCAATTACGTCAAAAATCAATAAATCTATAAAAAATTATCATTGATCCTGGACTAATGTACTTGCTACACTTGAACTTTTTTTTATTTATTTACATTAGTAACATTGACTTAGACATTTCTTGAGTGAATGGACTGAAATAAAATTGTTGTTTAGAGGTTTAATGAAAAGGTTTTAAATAATTTATGAACTTAATATGAGATATAAAAGAATAAAATTCTTACATGTAAAAAATCAATGTTAATGAAAATATATAATTTCTGATGCTTTCTAGGGTATGATAGTTTTGTCTTCCAAAATGCTCTAATCAATCTATATGTTGCATAGAGTTCACCTCTGTTTTTGTTCACCTCTGAACAAAACTTACTACCAGATGTAAATTTTGTTGTTTATTAAAGATATTAACTTTGGGTAATATTGAAGTGTGCGGAATGGACTCTTTCCTATTATGTTGTTGACAAAGGTCCTGTTTTTTACTATTCTAGTTTAATAGTTCATATTTATTATTTTTAAAAAGTTCAATCTTCCAGCTATAACAGTTTTAAATTATACTAAATACTCGGCTTTGACTTTGATTTGAGTATGCAAAACTAGCTTACTATTAATATATTTTCTCTCAATGTACATTCACAACAACCGTGCGGCACGCTGGGTAAGGTAGCACTCGCTCAGAGGAAATTGGTATTTGATTTTCAGGAAATGGAATGAAAAGTGATTTTTATTTAATGCTAAGAAGCCATGAAATTCGTAGAATAATAATTCTATAAAAGACCAAAAATGTAAAGCATAATTCAAAATTAACAACATTCTTTAAAGAATAATAAACGTAATTATGCTATATCTTAAATTAAAAATTATCTTAAAACGACATTTTTTTTACATGTTTTTGACGTTTTCAGACAAAATAGAAATATTTTCAAGTTTTAAATTGTAAACTGTCTTAAATCTTCAAACCATGCAAGAGATTGCAACCCTTCAAACAAATTAGAAATATTTTCAAGTTTTAAATTGTAAACTATGTCTTAAATCTTCAAACCATGCAAGAGATACACTTGGTTGTTGGAACAAAAGCCATGTTCTCCTGTAAGAGATAACTTCGTAACACGAAATCCAAACTTTCGCTTTTCAAAAATGTTATTACTGCCATAGCTGTACTAATGATATTATATGTATCAGTGGTGTGATATGAAAAAATAAGCATATATATTTTGATGGATAAGTTGATCAATCACTTCTTTGCTACCTACAGGAATGAAAAACTAATAAACCTCTCCCACTTAGACATTTATATTATGCCTAAATGATACATTATATATTATAAAACCCAAAGAGTTTGATATTATGATTACCTATATTAAAGTTGAGTGTAGGCCACTCCAGATTTTTGTATTTAAAATTATTGTTACCAGTATAATGAAATATAGTTATTGTTCGTTTTTTTTTATTTTACAAAATACTACTTTTTTTCGAAAATGTTCACCTACATAATTAGATGTTATGCGTGTATTATGAGATAACAAGATTTAACAACAAATGCCTGAAATAAAAATCAGAAGCCAAATCACAGTAACAGATGAAAAAAAAAAACTAAAATCTTTTAACCGTAACATTAGGTATTTATCAGAGTATAATCTCAACCCTTAAATCAATGGAGATTTGACTCTGACTTACGATTGAAAGATCTTGGCCTTTTCTCTGATTTCTGTGATTGCGGTTTGTGGGCTCCTTCTTTTTCTCACTATAGACAAATATAAAATATTTCATTTCTCCTTCATTAATTTCCAAGCTTTCTTGGTTTCAAAAATAATGCTTAGAAAAGTAGAATTACAGTTTAATTATCAATAAGGTAAATTCAATTAGAAAAGCAATAAGATAGTTACATCAAGAAGGTATATTAACATTTTATATTATTTTTTTATTGTTTCACTTATTTATAAATGAGTTCATTAGTTTCACGAAACAAATCAAATTAGGATTTTACTCCTTATGAAATACATTTACCTTTCCTGAAACTTTGAAAGTAGTTAGTCGCTAGAACAAACTTGAAAAATGAAAGTTGCATGTGAAAGTTGATTTGGCAAATTAGTTTTAAACTCTTTTCGTCTTGATTTAAATTTTTTTCCGATGTTTGTATTCATTCATTTTCTACAATTTCAGCTCTTATTGAACTTAAAACTGTTTTTTTCAAAACTGTCTAAGCTTTCTTTCTCAATATACTTATTTTGTCATTCAGAAACTTATAGACTTAATACATTACATAATTACTTAGATAATACACATTCCCTTTAAATATCTAAGAAGCATAATTTGTACCTTTGAATTTCTGGATTGACAGTCAACTGTTTGTCTTCCTAACCTACAAACATATGTACAGTACTTTAATAATACTTTGTAACTTTGATTTGTTAGGACGGTTTAATTTAAATATCTTTTTTATATTGTTTAAACCGATCCCTTAGTGGGTGATAACATCAGTCGTTTACATTTTTTTTGTTCGATCGGTGATTCTCCAGTTTCTACATTTGGGAGTGCTAAATTTTGCTTAACTGAATTGCATTTCGAGTAGCGATCTTTAACGAGTACCTGACATCGTACAGGCTCGGGAGCGACGGCTTAACGTCCTCTCTGAGGAACGAAGTACTTAGATTTATTCACCTCCTGCGTGAATAAATTGAGGGCCATGTGGGGATCGAACCCCGTACTACCAACCCCAGAGGCGAGTACTTTAACCACTGAGCTAACTTGGTCCCCATTAATTGAAATAACTTCACTCAAAAAATATTAAAACATAAATCACAGTTATCAGTGCCTCAAGAATAATATATTCAACAATGTAATTCAACTAAAACTGTGTTTGAGTTATAACAGAAGTTATTTTTGAGTTATTTATGATATGGAAAATTAAGTAATCTGCATAGAGTGTACATTCATTAATATGCAACAAACATGCATCCTTTTTATAAATATATGACTGTGAATAACCATTAATAAACCTATAATAAACATAAAAATAACTGTATAGCAAAAATATTTTATTTTTATTATTGATCTCTCGTTAGCTAAAAACGTAGAATGAACGACCAGATGAAACGTAGAATGATGTTTCGTAGTGAAACATCAGATGATAGAAAATTCATTTTCTTGTGATATTTGTGAGAAGTGTGTTCCTGTTTTTAATTAAATTTGCTTTTATATTGGCACAAGTGGTGCTAGGAAGGAGAAAATAATGTTTTAAATAGTATAATTTTAGAGAGAATATTTATAAAAAGTCCTAATAATAACCTAATATTTACGCAGATTATTTGCAGTTTAAGAATTGCTAATTGAATATGTGAAATGTGGTAATTATATTTGTTTGTTGACACCATATTTACACTTGATTATTTTTTGCACGTCTTCTGAGTATTAATGTTTTCAACGCGCTCACATATAAGGCTTTGGCATTCGTTAGGCAAACCTGTTCTGCGTGTGAAAAGAGTGGCTCATTTATTATTTACGGCATATTTTAGTTAAAGGTGAGCAGCATTACCGTGAGACTAATTCAATAAATTTTTCTGAATTTATTAAACTAGCTGTTTAAGCCTCTAACCACTCTTCGGGGTGTATGTACCTAGTACTGGCATCCCCGTCGCAGAGGTGGTGATTGTGTAGGCTGTACAGCACAAGCTAACAGTACAGGGCAGGCTGCTCCAAGCGCGGTCAAATAGCAAGTCCCTGACTTAGTCAGAGGGAATTCTTAAAGTGCTTCGGCACAGCTTGGACACCCGTTGGGCGTACGGGTGGTGGGGGCCCCTGGAAGAGTTTTTCTCTCCAGCCCGCCCTTGAGGTCAGACTCGTAGTGGTTGTGGTTCTCACCCAGATTGGGTAGACCTCCAGGTCGCTGCGTGAGGAGCACTCTCTTCTCAGGAGGATGCCTGCTTAGCATCCAGGGGAGCTAGACCCCAGCCTTTACCAGTAGGTGCGGACCACGATCTGAGCTAAGTGGGCTGGAACACTGGTAGTTGCTCTCAGTTTGGCTCTAACGGAACTCGGGATGAGTGTGAATGGGACCCTCCCTTCAAGCATTCAATCTAACAAAGAGCGAGACAAGATCTCCTCCCACGAAGTCCTTACTGCCATGTGGCATTTGGCCAACAAGGGATTTTGGCCAAATCCCTTCTTTCTAACTTACAATCCAGGAGCACCCAAAACAGGGCCCAGAGGAGTCAAATCATTGCAACCCCTGATCCTGGGGTAACGGGTACTTTCCCTCTTCTAGGGAGTCGACCGAATCCTTATGGATCCTGTGGTAGACCTTAAACTGTAGACCCTTGTGGGGGGTCGGCCATTCAATTCAACTAGTTGTTTAATAAGCTCTAACATCGCACAGGCAAGGAACAAACCATTTTATCATAATCTTTTATAAATCCGCCTTACCTCGTGAATAGTATCTACAGATCCGACCGTTTTCCCAGGTAGTACATCTACAAGTAGAACTAATCATAATCAAAGAATGCTGGACTCTACTACCTATCAAACAAGTGGTGTTAATATAAGACTAAATGTCTTATTATTATTATTATTATTATTCGTTTTATTTTACTTATTATTTATAGATTTTATTCTTTGTAATTTAAATCTTCATTGCCAGTTCAGTCCAATAGTAGTTTCATTATTATTACTACTTTAAAAAAATATCAGTTTATTGGTTAATTGGTTCCTTTCCTGTTTTTTTTATGTTTATGCTTATATATAAGCATATATTTCAAATTTCCCTTTGATATTTGTATAATATAATGGATTTACATTATATTATACAGATAGAATTATGACCTCACTAAAATATTACAGTACTCTACATAATAGTTACAAATTATATATTATAATATGATTTATAAAAATAATATGATGATTACTAATCTCTGCGGTACTAAAAATATGCATCAATTTAAACTATTTTACATCTTCTTAACAAAATGACTCATCTTCCACGTGCAAAATGTAAAATCTTGACCAAATGTAAAAATATAATGGTTATTTATCAGGTAATCCACGTCCAAACCACAATAAGAAACGAGAAAAAAGGCTAAGATCCTTTAACAAATGATCTTTTTCTCAGAGTCAAATCCCAACCGAAAAATCCCATCTCAGTTGGGATTTGACTCTGACGAAGTCAGATTGATACGGTTGAATAATTTTTTGGAAATAATTAATTTTCTCTAATTAGCCGATTAGCGTTAAAAAATGTATCTGAATTAATAAAATCTATCATAACACTCCTTCATGGTGATGTAATTTTCAAACAATTTCTTCAACTAATCCTCATATGAGATATTATGATTTGGCATAATTTCATTCAGATTCGTCAAACGGTATGGCTTGTATCCATCTCACAAATTTTCTGGTTCATTGATAAGTTAAAATTTTTACAAATCAAAAAAAATAAAAATAAATTTCAGTTGTTTTGAAAATCTGAAAAATCTTTTCAGTAACTTGATTTTGTCACTTTCATGACAATTTTAAAATTTCAAGACTCTATAATTAATACTTTAGAAGAAAGAAAAATGTTGTCAAAAAACACTTGTTGGCCAAAAAAGTAACTTTGACTCATGCAATACTGCCCCGAAACAGTAGTGTTCTTTTACATTATAAGGCTCATAATTCTGTAAAATATGAATTTGAGTCATCAAAAATTGTGGACTGCAGCATGGTAACGAACTTTTCGATACACACTAATTGAAAACTAAATGAAGGTATTTACATAATTAAACTTCGATGACTGTTTTATATATCGGATCTTGTATCCATCAAATTTTTTTTAGAAACTTGTTAATTAAAATTAAAAATTAAAATTAAAATTAAAGATATGTTAGGTATTCTGCGTTTTTTATACTCAACGGCAGTTTGAATTACTTTGAATATTTAATAAATGTATGTGTGCATCATTGCAGAAAAAAGTAAACAATGAATAATTTCTTGTCGTTTTGATAGAAACCTATTGAAATAACGATCACATTGTCAAGAAAAAAAAATATTTGTTTAAACTGTAAAGTGTCAAAATCAATATTCTTGTCTTATTTAATGTAAAAGATTATCTTTTGTGAAGCTGTAATGGACAAATAACATAGAAGAATGTTGAAAACTAAATATAACTGAGAGGATTGAAAATCTAATTCTTAAAACTAAAAATTTGTTAGAATTGAATCTCTCTGGAATTTCTTCCACCAAATCCACAGCCTTAGGGCAAAAGCCTAAACCCAATTTCCGGTTTTCTGAAAGTGATACCACTAGAAAGAGACTTTCCTGGAAACAATGTATTCATTACATAACTATATACGCTTTCTTCAAAAAAAGAAGTCGGACTATATATATTTATAGAAAATCAAGCAACAATAAAATAATCATAATTATAAGTTATTCATGGTATTTTAATAAAATATATTAGTCACTAAAACTTCTAAAGTAATACAACAATTATTATTTTTCAAGTTTGCATTCATTCTTTCCATTGAAATTTATATATATGCATAAATATCACAACAATACATTCTATATGGACTGAAACCCTGGCAATTCCAATAGAAATATAAAAATATTTTGAAGCCTTTCAGTCACTTGTAAAAAAAAAATAAATATAAAGAGTTTCTCACAATCAAATATTGAATGGTTACAAACATTTTGCCATTTTTGTATTAATACTGTAATTATTTTTCTGATACATACAATAACTCTGAGGAGGATTATTTATGTTTGTGAAACATTTCTGAATTACTTACAGTGGCTTAGGAGTTCATTTCTATATTCATTGATTATATTTGTTTTATTTTTATATGCATAAGTAAGTAAATAAAATTATTCCACGATGGAGTTAAGGCAGGTTAATCTGCCTTAGTAAGGTGATGTAACCTGAGGATGAACACTTAGTGTTCAAAACCCGCCTTTGGATAAATTCTTTTGTGTAGAGACTTATTGTTTCTTCTCCTTATTCTAATCATGAATAAATACCAAACAACAAATAATTTAATAGCTCTTGAAACTATAGTTTCAATGAGTAATAGGTATTTTGGTAATAGTATGTAATGAGTAATGAGTAATAGTATTAGGTATAATAAGTATACAGGTAAAATTATCTGGGCCTATAAGTTGTGTCCATTTTGTAAAACTACTCTCCCTGATGTTTAATCATTTATTGAATGCAGCTCTTCAAAAACGCTGGAGAATTTCAGTAATTGCACATTATTAATTCAATATTGCTCAGAATAGTAATTAAATATCAATTACTGACTTACTTCATTTTGGCTGGTTTGTTTAATGAAACTCAAGCCAAGATGGAAGGTATATTAATATAATGAATCACTTAAGGAGATCTAATATTCTGACGAGTAGTACCATCGAATTTTCAAGTAAACATTAATCAAATCTTATTTTGCAAATAAAATAATTTCATACAATAATAATCCTTGAAGAGTTCGACTAACATGCCTTAGTCCAAGACAGCAATATTAAGAGACCTCATTATTTCAGGTTATTGCGTTTTATTGTAAACGTAGAAGATAAAATCAATATTGATTATGGCAGAAAGTAAATTCAAACAAACGGCTGTAATATTCATTTATCAAACTAAAGCTAACAGCTGAGATGTATTCATTTAAAGTAAATTCTTTCAATGATTAATTTTGTTCCCCCAAACATCCCTTTCTGAACATAGTCCTTTCCTGCGGACTAATATACCATATATAAACCATTTCTATATAATATATATAAATAATTTTTGTTTCGAAATGACTACATTGAAAACACGATACACTAAAAAGGTGTATCAATATAGTCATTGAGTTTTATCAGTAGTTTTGTTTGTGTGTCTACATGTCTTTGGTCAATTATTTATGGAAATTACCTCTAGAGCAAGGGACGATTGTACGAATAATAGAGACTATCAGTAGAAAGATTGTTAATGCAGAGGCTGTTGCACATTTCAATTGAATCTGTCTCCAAGAAGACCTGCTGCCCACACAAAGCAGCATAAAGCTGCCCACATAATATAAAGATTTAACATAAACACGTGAAAAACCAATCAATGATCAAACCACAATAAGAAATGGGAAAACAAGACTAAGATCTTTTAACCATAACAATCGGTCTTTGACTCGCAGTTGGGTTTTTGACTCTGACGAAGACCGCTTGTTACGGTTGAAAGATCTTAGTCTTGTTTTCCCATTTCTTATTGTGGTTTGATCATTGATATATATATATATATATATATATATATATATATATATATATATATATACTTTAACACATAGAAAAGAACACAGAAAGACACTACAGAACGCACTTCGACATTTCGACATCCGTCGTCATCGGGAAGAAGTGCGAAGTACTCGCGTTGAGAAGCAAACCGCTACTGATATATATATATATATATATATATATATATATATATATATATATATGTATATTGCAAAATAACGCCCCATATTTGGCTTGTATCTGTTTCTCACACAATTTCTCCATTTTCCGGAATTCCTTCCTCGTCTCTTCATTAAAACTATAAAGCTTATCACCAATATTGCTAGTCGATATGTTTCGAATGTAGCACATTCATCATCAGGACATGATGATGTCGAGACAAATGACAAAAGTTATCCTTTTATATATATATATATATATATATATATATATATACATATATATACTATATATAAGTTGGTAGCAAATCTTCATGGAGGCATATTTTGTTGAAATCTACCGAAGCTTTGGCATTAACGACTTTCAAACTAAGCTGTTTCAGTCTTCTGACAGTCTTACGAAAAGAAGATGGCAATTCCCAAATAAGTTGTCCAAAGGACATTGAGACACTTTTTTGAAACACTTTAATAGATATCAACAATTTTAATACAACTGAAAACTAACATCACAGGTAAAGAATTTAACATAGCTTAAGTAAAATTTATTAAGTTAAAGAAGAAGTTATATATATATATATATATATATACTTTGAATTTAAGAAAACGGATAGTTCAACCAACAAGAAATAATGAAAGTTACTGCTAGAAAACACAAAAAGGTCGCTTTGTTCGGTCAGTGAACCTTTTCATGTTTCACACGTGTTTTAAAAAATGTTTTTCAAAAGCAGTTAAAAATGTCCTATAAAGTGCAAGATTAAATCAAAAGAGAAAAGTGCAACTCCCAACATGTTGAAAGCCTTGCAATTAGTTCTTTTCTCTTTTGAAAGCGTAATGATTTCTTTTACTCAAAAGTCAAATGCTTTAAGTAAAATATTTAAAAAATACATTAATTCTTTCAGTATATATCCAAGCATTGTGTTTTGCTTTGAAGTATTATATTTCTAAATGGACATAATGACCAGTTTGGCACATTTTCACATGAATACATGTGGCTGTCTTCAGGTTGCAAATAAAATATTATGACGTTGTATTTACTATTGCTTAGTAAGCATACATACTTTGTATGAATATATCACAAGAAATAACATTGCTTAACCGCAGCAATCTCTTTCACAGACTCGAGAAAAAATACCAGAACCATTATACAAATTAACACTGTCAACAATCAAATTCTTCATAAAATTCATACATTTGCTGTAAATTTCTGGCTGTAAGAATAAATTTTGTGAGGACTATTGAATCTCTTTACGGATTATTAATGCGTGCTTGTTCTTCTTTTTGTTTTTAAAATTCTGATTAGCAGTGAACGAAGTTCATTTTATAAATAGTGGATTGTGGTATTCTATAGTAGACCAGATATACTCAAGAAATAATAGTAAAAGTAAACTTCGCGTATATTATTTCAGTTTTTAGCCTTTAGAAGGTAAGATATATCTCCACTCATAATAGTTTGTTCAGGAAATTTATTTTCATTAGCACATGTACTATATTTAATATTTTTTATCAAACTATGTTTGTCCTTGTGAAACAGAGCTGTACTTTATGTAAAAAAGATATTACTTTGACATTTATTCCATACTGCATGATTCTATGATTAGTTTCAGAGATTCTTATTGCATAACTCTTAATAAAAGTTGAGTTTGTTTTGTTTTAGGAAGACGATAGAGAAAACATAAGGGAAGAAGATGAAGAGTTAAAAATCGTAACTGAAAGAAACGACCAATTTAATGAAGAATCGCACAAAGTGGAAGTTGAAGATAAAAATAATAAGGACTCCTCTGAAAAAGGTTCAGTAAATAATGAAAAGGATAGTGGAGAGAGATATGTTGAGGGTAGTAAACTTGATGATTACACGGATGAAGGCCCCGGTATGGTTGATGCATCCAAGTACTTTTATCAGATTGATACAACTGAACCGAGAAAAGCAGCAGCATCTGGTGACGAAGCAAGCCCAACATTCTACGAAATACCGCCTGAGTCTGGGCTATCTGAACAAAGTACACCCTACAATCTTCTTCATGATATTGGAGCAGATGAATCCCAACACAATGGTTATAATGAAGAGGCTTACTTATATTTCGAGTCAAAACGATTCAAGGGTCTGAAGAAAAAAAACAGAGTCAAATCAAAAACACAAGGAATGAGTAATTTGATTCCTGAAACAAATGTTCCTACTGATAATATGGACAACATAAGAATTACTTCATATGTTGCCGACATGGGTAATATGGACCCTGCCAAAGATAATATAGCTAGTGAAAAAGAATTCATTAAGCCACCTCTGCGAGATGCAGATACAATTTCAACTTTCTTTGTAGCTGCTAGTGATTCAATTAATATGGAACACCCAGGAAGGATTCGAAAGAAGGTTATCAAACCTATAAGGGTGTCTTCAAATAAGTACAAGTTTAATACAGACTCACCTTTTCAAAGGCCTTTCAGATATCGGCAGAAGATTCCATTGATGGATATTAGAACACCTTCAGATAACCTGCAACAAAATCAAGAAATGTTTACCAATGTTGAGCAGAAGAAAGAAACAAATACATTCAAGTATCAAAACTCTGATTATGATCAGAATCCTACTGAACCTACTACTACTCAGGCGCCACAGGTCGAAACAGTAGCAACATATTTACCTACTGATCCAATTGACTTGCCTTTAGAAGATAAACCGTACATTCCAGTGAAACAACTTGATCCTGTTCCAACATCTACAACTCCTACAGAAGAAAGTGAAACTATTACACCGACAACTGAGTCGTCAGTATCTTATGATCAAGAAGTTCAAACTATTACACCATCTATTGTTTATCCAGAAACAGACTTCCACACTGATACAAGCAAGGAGAATATTCCTGAAACTCGAGAACAATACGAGAGTAACCCTATAAATGGGTTCCCTGACCATGACCAAGAAGCCGACTATGTAGATCAGTCTGAAACACACTCGCAAGATATTGACTCTATTTCAGAAATTGCTTTTGATCAGTCCAACCATGCCGAAGACGGACTCACTTCTTCAGACACCATTCTTGCACCAATCCAAGCTGCTGTATCACTTTCTAACCATGTTCAACAGGAAAGTAAGAATCCTGTAATTGCTACAATTGAACAACAGCATTTAAGAGAGGAACCTGTTTATAAAACCACTATTGAAATACAAAAATCAATTCCATTTGAAATCAAAGAAGAAAAACCTGATTATAATCAGTTACCTATTTTTACAACAAACTATGGATACAATAAACATAGTGACAAGAATATTGATAGGCCTGGAGCACATCAGCAAAATGACTTCCTTCAACAAGTAGCCTTGGCTTATCACAGATTGTCGAATGGAGAGGCACAGAAAAATAACCACTATCCTGAGATTGCTGTACCAAACAATATCCCAAAGGTTTCACCGCAAAGTGTTGTTTATTTGTATAGCGGGCGTCCTGATGTTCAAGATCACCAACCAGTTTACTACATTCCCCAGTACAAGCCTTTGAATGAACACATCAACAAAGGTCATGTTGGACAGTTTATCATGCAACAATCTTACAAGAACACTGGGATAGGAAACATTGTCAGGCCTCAAGTCCAATACAATGGTATTAAATATCAGACAATTTTTCCAACATTACAAAGACCAGTTCTTTACAACAACTACTTGACTATTCCTAATACTCTTCACGTTCAACAGCAGTTACCACAAAATATATTTGGTTTCAAACAAGGTTATCAGCTAGATGGCCAAGTAACTAATCAAATTCAGAATAACTTTTCTGTTGCTAATTCCTTTCATGGAGCGAGAGGAAATGAAGATAGCAATACGCAAGAAAGCCAAGATGAAGATGTGAAGAGTGACTCAGCAGAAGGAGTAACTGAAGTATACGATCAAGGTCATTTGGAGCAAAAGTACAATTCTGAAGAACATAGTGGGGCTTCAGAGGGTGTTTTGAACACTGGGACTGAAGTGCCTGCCGCTCACTCCCAGCCATATCCTTATGGTTACGGCGCCTACAACACCTACGGCTACACATTCCTCTACCCTAACCTGTACCCTTCCACAGACTATTTGAACAATTACCGTCACCAGTCCTTTCCCCAGTCATATTACCACCACCCTTACAGCCTTCGCTTCTATCCTCAATACTTGGGCCGACACAAGGGCAAAGCTCCCTTCAGGCCAAGTCAACCCGTCTACACCTCGCAGTACCCTCCTCAAACATACATTGTGGCCTCCACTATGACTGAACGAGGTGTGCACGCGCGTTCCCTCAACAACAAAAAGCTTTGCATAGAATATGGTGGCTTTAAACCTCCCATGGTACCATCCGTACAAATTGACGACGAATTCCTTGAAAAAGAGGCCCAAGACAAATCCGGAAAAGAAGAATAACTCCTGTAAATACATCCTGTACGAACTAACCGTACAGATATCTTAAAATAAAACTTTTTCACAGAATAGTGTACATACACATTTGTAAAAACTAAGCTTGTAAATGTTATACTGATAGAAAAAATTTTATTTCTATAATGCCATACTTACTTGTAAATTATGTAATATAGTCATTTCTTAATGTAAAATATGTTATTATGTAATGAATGATTTTTACAAAGTTGTTTTTAATTTCATTCTGAACAGTTACCACTGTTTGAATAAAATGTTTATACTGTAAATATTAAGACAAATCTAAGATATCATTTAATTTGTTATGTAAGTTAGCTCAACAAAAATAAAATTCCCTATTTTTATTATTCTTATTTTATCCTTTAAAGATTCATTTACAAATATTTAAAATTTATAAAAATGAATGGTAGAAAGGAACATATAATCAAATTATTGATTTTTAAATTAAAAATTAAAAGTTTAAATGCATTAATTTAATCTTGAAAGTCTCTAATTATAACTCAATTAATAATTTGGTTATTCCAATTGTTCCTAAAGTACAGAATTTTATTGTAATGTGGTAAATGATTTGAGAAATTTAAATAAAATAATTCCTAACTATATTAATAAGCTAATTACCTAAACCTATAATAACGCTATATCGCATAGATTTTGGGTATATCATTATCTTATGGTATATCATCTTATGTGTTCTGAGAAAATAAAACGAAATTATAAATATATTAGTTATAATCAAGATAAACTACCCCAATGAAAATGGATTGTAACTTCATTGCTTGTCTGATATCCCAGAAGTTGTTTTTTTTTTACTTCAGAATCAATAAATTAATAACTACATAAAATAAAAAAATAATTTAAATATTTTCGAATAAAACTTCACTGTTCATATTGATCGATAGATGAGAGTGTAAGAGTCCTGTATGAACTTGTACAGAAGCTTTCTATGTGACAAGTCTAAAAATTTGCTATAACGATGAAAAAGCCATGCAAAACGGACAACATAATATTATAAATAAAAAAAAAACATAAAAAAGTTAAAATACACAGCTGGAGACTTTAATTTTTGGTTTGAACTATCATCACAAAAGGTAATGGACACCAAGCGCATTGGTGTAAGAGATGGTGCATAACCCAGTCCGTTCTGTTTCCCTCTCCTATCTCTCCTGGTGACGGTTCAAACCAAAAATTAGAGACTGTAAGTGTGTTTTTCTATTTTATTTATGCTCATATATATATATATATACTTATTCGATGAAAATACGATCCAAAATGGACAAATACAGTTCAATGTACATAAAGAAACGTAGAGAAATTTAAAACACACCGCTTTTAGAGAAACCAAAAAAGCAGTTAAAACACATGTATAATAGCACAAGAGGTTATAGAGTTTCATGCCTTTTAGAGAAAACAAGAAAGCAGTTAAAACACATGTATAACATCACAAGAGGTTATAGAGTTTGATGCTTTTTAGAGAAAACAAGAAATCAGTTAAAACACATGTATAACAGTTCAAGAGGTTATAGAGTTTGACGGTCTCCAACCGTCTCTGTACCAGTGCGCTTGTTTTCTCTCACTTATCTCTCCTGAAGACGGTTAAACCGAAAATTAGAGACTGTAAGTTTGTGTTTTTAATTTTTCTATGTTTCTTTGTGTACATTGAACTATATATATATATATATATATATGAAAAATGAGATATCAAATCTTATTTACCAACCAATACTCACTCTTACCTGAAGCACTTAGTAAATCATTGGGCTGCAGAGAAGAGAAAATTGAGACTTCAATGTTAACCGTATATATTCGTAGCTTATAATGCAGTCAGTGGAATTTTCTGCATGTGTGAATGAGACTCAGCATAATGGAAAAGCTGTGCATGCAAGCTTAGGGATAAATTGAGAACGAGGTAGCTCTTAGAAGACATACTTGCAAGGCCGTAGTTGATTGACCACTTGTAACTAAACAATCTCGTTTTTTCCAGGCTACTGATAGTTCCAGTTGTTGAGCTCATTTCAATATTCATAAATACATCGGTGTTCTAGTTATCATTATCGGAAATAATTGTAGTTGGTTACAGTACGTTTTAACTGCCTAATTTTGTTAATATCCACAAAACTTTGGATCCACCGTATTAGTAATAGTTTCAGGTTTTTTTCGTTCGATAAAATCTTGTTAGAAAAAATATAAAGTAAAGCAAAACTGATAGTAATACTGGCTGATATGAATAAATATAGATGACAAACTGGAACGACCACTCGCTTAAATTTTCACGATGAGAAAAGAGCCAGGTCTAAAGGAAAAAAAAAAGTTTAAAAAGTGACAGAATAGATGTTGAGAGAAGGTTGCACAAGGTTATAGGAGAAAGCGAGGCGAATTGTAAGAGAAATGATTGGGAGTAGCGACAACTGCGGGACATTCCGTCCTTTGCCACCCGCCCACCGGCGAGGTCCTGATCAAATTATACAAGGAGCCTCCACAATGGATGGAGACATCAATTACGTCAACTCAGCGAGTCCAATCAGTCGTTTAACCTGCCGCATCTTTGTCTATTGATTCTGAACCGATCCCCTTCATGCTCCAAATCACTTGTAATCATCGAGTCTCCGATCAATATCTCAACAACCATTGACTATTTACTTGTCTCACTTTCTACGTAAGAAAGAAAATACACATTTTAACACAACCACATCTAGTACAAGCAACATTACTAAGTAGCATTCTTTATACATTCAAAAATTTGAACCATCATAAACAACGAACAGTAGTGTTAGCAACCTTCCTTAAGACAATCTCGCTAACATTTTCCCAAAAACTTCTTTCTTTAAGCCAATTCAATATTTTCTTATAGCCTCGTCATTGTCTACTGAGAAGGACTAATGATTTTTATAATAAACTACCACAATAAGATTATCCCTTTCTTCCAGGGATAATCAAAAAGTAAAAAAATAGATAAAATAAAATAAATAATAATATAAGATAGATAAAATATCACACTTACAAATCTCTAATTTCGGTAAATATACCACAACAGTTGCAGAAGCAGTAAATGTTTTTTTAGAATAAGTAGGAGTGGCTGTTTATGTCCAAAATTTTGTAAATCTACCTGTAAGAAAGGCTGTAAATAAATCTTTATTTTTAAAAGTATGATTTGTACCAGAAAAACTATTTCATTATTTTATTATTATCAGTCAGTCACTGAATTTTTTGTAAATATTTTTTAAGACATTACATTTTTAAACATTCTTTTCAACATGAATATGAACATTTATGTTATTTACTTACATATAATTTCACTATCTTACAATCTTTTATTTATAATGTTTAATGTCTTATTATTATAAATAGTCTCTAAATTCTAACAAGTGAAAAATGAAAAAGTAAAAAATATTGTAATAAAATAAAAAAATATAATTTAGAACAACAAAATTAGTAATAAATATATATACTGTCTGCAGAAGAAAGAAACACTTACGTGTTATATTAAAGTCAATTTATCAAATTAAGTTAAACTTCAGTTATTACGAGTATATGTAAAAGAAGCCAATCGGATTTTTTTTTAATAAGGCGGTGGTGTTCTATTTCTTTAAGACAACATTTCGCAACTTGTTATCGCGGGCATTTTAATTTGGGGAAGTGAAACAAAATGTGTTGTTGACTGTCTTCAGAGACAAAGTGTAAATTAATTGGCCCATACATGCAACGTGTCAATATTTGTTAATGATTGGGCGTGACAAAGTTTAGGACTATGATTGAGAATAGGCTAAATAATGAGAATCATTGACACGCGTGAACATCAAACATACAGGTGGATTATAATATCAGCTTCCACTTTTTTTACATTTAAATTTTTTTTTCTTGTACTTTGCATTTCTAACTATTAACTAGAAGCCTTGCTTGTCTCGAAAAACTTCATTTAAGGCATTTTAACTAAGGTAAAATGCACGGGAGTGTTTGCACGGGGTGCCGAGTTCACCAGAAATCAAGCCTGAGTTGCTCTCAATGCTGCCTTGAATAGTAATTAGGGCTAATGAGCCTGTTACCGTCGCAAAGGTGGCTCGGGTCTCTACTCAATGAACAAGCCATGCCTTTTCTTTCAAACATCTTCTCTTTAAAAACCGTCATGTACGTTGCAGCACCTCAACACAACAAACATTGCTAAAACTTCTCAAAAATCATCTACATAAGAGTAATAGATATCTTTCGTCATATATAACTATAAACAAACAAGCAAGGCAATTCTATGGTTTTTTTTTTCTTTTCAATTTGTATAACAGCCCAAATTAAAGTTGTTGCTCAAATATCATAAATCATTGGCATGAAGAAATAGAGGTCAATATGGTGTTGAACCCAAGAATACAAATGGAAGAAAATAAGATGAAATATTTAAAATTCCTTTATTAAAAAATAAAGTTCCAAAAGCAATATCACTGCAAAAACGTCTATAAATTAATTACATATATATATATATAAGTAACTGATAAAAAAGAGCAACAAAAAGACGAAAAAAATTACTAGAATCAATATTGAGAAACGTAGTTCGTCGTCAGGAGTATTATACTCTTATGGAGTATCGTAGCACTTCTTCTTGTAGTCACTCCCTGACGACGAACATGCGTTCAAAATATTGTTTCTAGTAAGTGTAATTATTCTTTTTGTATTGATATTTTTTACCAGTTATTTATTTGTCCGGTTTGAATATTTATATATATATATATATATATTTTAACACAGAGAAAAGAACACAGAAAGACACTACAGAACTCACTTCGATATTTCGACATCCGTCGTCATCGGGAAGAAGTGCGAAGTTCTCGCGTTGAGAAGCAAACTCCTACTGTATATACTATATATATATATAAAATAAAGATTTCACATAAACACGTGAAATAACAGTCAATGATCAAACAACAATATGAAATGGGAAAACAAGAATAAGATCTTTCAACCGTAACAAGCAGTCTTCATCAGAGTCAAAAACCCAACTGAAAAAACTCAGTTGGTTTTTGACTCTGACGAAGACCACTTGTTACGGTTGAAAGATCTTAGTCTTGTTTTACTATTTCATTTTGTAGTTTGATCATTGATATATATATTAATTAAATGAAACATTAAAACGGATTTTTAAATAAAAACAAATTAAAACGAAGGCATCATACAGAGAGACACAGGAATAACTCACTCCTATATTCTGGCTAAAGACGATCCAAACTGGACACAGTACGAAGTGAGATATATTGAAAGGTGAAATTGCCGTAAACAAAACGTAAACATCTGTCCAAAAACGTGTTATTTAACTTTATTTTCAACACAAAGACAAATAAGTCTCGCTAACGGTATTTGTAGCACATATTTGGAAAATCTTTTCATAGACTATGCATTCCGGTACATGAAAGCTGTCGTATGTCGTATTACAACTCAAATTGTAATATTATATGTTTTAGTTACGCATATATGGTAGTGTCCTTACATCGGAAGCACATGTTTTAAGACCAACTGTCCGTTGTTACAGATGTTTGGGACAGAACTATCCTTGGCGACATTTGGCAGAGGGTAGCTGTTCTTGACGACTAGTAATCGCTCAATTTATGCTATGACGTTATTATTACTACAATTATTATCATATATAAGTCTTAATTAAATTATTTTGATAAGCTTTAAATCAAGTTATTCTGGCATGAGACAAGGCAGGGAAGTTAACAGAGTTAACAAGAACAGAAAGGTGGGCGGTAAGTAGAAAAGTTTGCTATCACCGACTCAGATGAAGATGTACTTTAAACTAGCAACTTCACTCAACAACACAACTTTATTTCAACATGCTTTAATGACCCTAAAGAAATTACTCAACCCTTCAAACATATTAAACAATATAGTATAATTAGCTGAAAACGGTGGATAAATTATGGTATAAACACCCAAAACAGAGTTACAGTTGTTGAGCTCATTTCTTATTAAAGTATTTTAGTAATTGTTGAAGATTCGTGCGAAGAAGACAGCCAATCTTGATAATAGCGTATTATAAATATTTTCATCTAAAAGTGCTATCATTAACTACTATGGTTGACAAACATTGTGAAAGTAATGTTGAACCCAAAAAAGGGTTGTCACACCTCGTAACACCACGGTTACATGTCCCTCACCATCATCCTCCTGTTGTATCAGTGTAGTTACATCGAATCAGTCATAAAATTACTTAGATTTTGATTTATAACGAATTTTCGCATTTTCAGCAATCATTTGCGAAGTTAAAACAATTTAAATGTTTTCAGTTTCAATCTTGGTTTCATTTTTTATCAGTCTGCCAAGGACGAGTATTTCAGGTTCATCGCATGACATCTGGTCATGCTCGGGAAGCCAGTGGTGACTTACCTACTGCGTTCCTTCTACCTATTTTCCCATTTTGTTTTGCCTTTCATCGATTGACTATAACAATAATCTTCAAACAGTACTCATCTTCAGACTTCATCGACTCTTTTACAAGTCACTTTCTGGTAACGACTACTAAGATATGCTCAACATTTGATAAGTAAGTTCTTATTTTTTGTTTTCTGTTTGTGTTTTTTTGTGCTACTCTTATAAATATAATCACAGAATAGAAACTCATTTTTTAATGTTCAGTCATTTGTTGTAATCAAGAACACAGAATATCTTTGATTGAACAATCATCAAATGACAAACTATATTGTGATATACATAATGCGCATACAATTTTATTATACTATGTTGTTATGATACCACATAAGGCACTTATTTGCCATAAATTATATTTAAAAACAGCAGAGCATCACCACATTTATATGTCAGTGAAACAATCAATGTTTTTAAGTACCACGGATTTTAGGTCTTAATTCTGGAGAAGTGATCTGAAAGAAGGGATTGGGCGTGCGAGGATTGAGAATTGGTGCGCGGTTTAATGAAGGAAGCATTGATTAGAGAGGCCCTTTACAAGATAAGAAGAATGAGAGTGTGTTGAGATTTTTAACGGGTCAAAGGCGATTCCTTTGTTGTCGGCGAGTACGTCTTATGAATTCCTCTAGGGAGTGCCTTCCCTCTCACCCACACGCCACACCCTTTTTAGAGTTTCACATCACTTTCAACTTTTATTATTAGAATAAAAGTCCTTCTCTCTCTCCCTCTATGCTTTTTAACTTAATATCTCTATTACATTTTTATTTAATAACTCCTTTGAAGCTTATTATTTCGTGCCTTTGTCCAGGAATTGTATTTAAGAAAATTTCTTCTTATTTTTTTTTTTAAAAAATAAAAGAATATTTAAACGTAACTATTGTTCTAAGTCTAAAAGAAAGCTAAATTATTGTATTAATCATATACAGTACGCAAACAAAAGCATAACCTTCAACACAAGTTCATGTGATGTATGCCATACATGTTCTATATAACAAAGCTAATGGTAATCAATGAAAAGTAATGTACCAACAATATCCTTCCACCAGCATACTCTTTCTAACCATAGCAAGTGTAAAGTGTTACAACTAGATCAATCAATCTAAATTAATAATTGGATTAGTCATTGTCAATACGGTTACAGGTGGTTATATGCTAAATTAATCAATCAATCGATCTAAATTAATCATTTCAATACCGTTAGAGGTGGTTACAGGCTAAACAGCAAACATAGTTTTTTTTCGCACTCCAAAACCATAAGAGTTTCGATGAATAATAGAGATATAATCCACCAGTATAGGTTAGGTTAGGTTGCAGTGGCAGTCCCACAAGGGAACACACTTAGGCCGAGCATTGGCCCTTTGTAATACCACACAATAAAGATTGATTCAACAGTGGGAATCCTAAATTTTGCCTAAGTCAAGTGTATTTAGAGTAGGGATCTTTAACGAGTACCCGACATCGTACAGGCTCGGACCGACAGTTTAACGTCCTTCTCCGAGAGACGACGTGCTCAGATTTATTCACCTCCCGCGTGAATAAATCGAGGGCCAGCGTGAGGATTGAACCCCGGTCATATCAGTTCAAAGGCGAGCACATAACCACTGGGCTAGCCTGACCCCTATCCACCAGTATAAATCTATTACGATAATATTTTTGGGTTCAACAAAATTCGTTTCTAAAATTTTCGAGAAATATATCAATTAAAGTACGATTATAATATTTTGACCACAATTAAATGAATTACTATACATAAGACCACCTTTCACTTACCAGCATATAAAATAGAAGGGTGAGTGACTTTCAGGCAGCGAAAAAATGTGCATATCAATTTTGAAAAATTGAAAAATAATTCTGCAAACATTTCCTTCTTAGTAGTAAACAGTGCCTTAAACACAGCTAGAAATCACTTTTTTGTTTTTAACAGTTTTACTATTCGACTGGAGGAAAAATACATTTTTTTAATTATGGCAAATGTTGACCATTCTCTGGTAACCATTGATATTTACAATATTAACAGGAGAAATATAATTGTAAAGCATACAATGTATATAGAATATGTATAGTATATAGCATAATCTATATAATTTCTATATCAAATATATATATATATATATATATATATATATATATAGAAAGCATATACGTATTATATATGTATTCGAAAGTACATATAGAAAAGATCCATATGTCCATATCAAGATTTCACATAAACACGTAAATAACAATCAATGATCAAACCACAAGATGAAAAGGGAAAAAAAGACTAAGACCTTTCAAACGTAACAAGCGGTCTTCGTCACAGTCAAAAACCCAGCTGAGTTAGTTGGGTTAGAAGACCACTTGTTACAGTTGAAAGATCTTAGTCTTTTTTCCCCATTTCATATTGTGGTTTGATTATTGAATGCACTATATGTTGTACATATAGAGTACAACATACTCTAATGTTGCTTAGCATTACTAATACGCACAAAGAAATAGGAAAACTAGACGTTTCCTGTAGGAAAGGAAGAGTTACCAAGCTCTTCATCTAAACGACGATTAGAAACCAGTCTATGGTTAAATGGTGGCCTGGTTTTCATTCTTTATCTCTACTCTCCACAGATAAACCAAAAGTTAAAGTGTATTAGAGTGTGTGTTTTAAAATTTTTAATTCTAATATTGTTCCTTAATTTTTTTTAATCAATTTTCCTATGATTAATCATATATAAAAAAATTGGTATAAGTATAAACTGGAAAAAAATATAGAATCAAAATTTCTCTAGATAGAGGCAGTTTACTAGGTCCAAAATAAGTTTTCAATGCTGATGTCTAGATGTTATAGTTTTTTATCATAGACACCAATTTAATTTTTTTTATTTGAAAAATAAGGAGACAGCAAAGCTTATGAATAAGCCCAGGAATTAAAATCCTTAAACTAAACTATCCAATATTGACAAGTGCATTGCGATTGCTTATACCGGCCAGTTGGATTTAAAATTTATATTCCTTAAATTTCTCAACTTGAACCTCCAATGTAATGATCCAATGGTTTTTTAATGAGAAAAAAAAATTCTGAAAACTGAAAATATACTGTAACTGTAAATGTAATGTCTGGTGAATATAATTTTGAAGATATTATTTCAACTTATCCTCTACAGAATGTTTTACTTGTAAATATTGTTTCATTTTGATCCGTTAAATGGTGTGGCTTGTATCGCTCTCACAAGCTTTCAGATTTAGTTATCAGTAAAAATGTTGTACATTTTCTTAAAAAAAAAGATTTCCTGTTTTTTTTAAAAAATTTGAGGTTCTTATTCATTGACTGTTGTTGTAGCTTCAGAGATAATGCCAAAATTTCAAGACTCTAGAATTAGCAGTTTAGGAGGAAAAAAATGTCTAAAAACAGGTTTTTGGAAAAAAAGTACCTTCCCATCCCACATAATTGTTCCCAATCAATACGGCTCATATACATTATGAGGCTCGTTTTTTTAGTAAAATATCAATTTAATCCATTAAAGATTCTGGACCGTAGAGTGGCCACAAACTTTGCAAACATATTCAACTCACCCACCCACACACATACATCTTCGATAAAACTTTATACATCGGCTTCTGAGACCTCAAAACATATAATTCGAAACATATACAAATTTTGAGATCACATTTTGCACGATCACTATATTTACTTATAGTAAAGTAAAAATCAAACAATACAATTCAATAATAATTACTAAAATAATTCGTGAAATTTCAGTGAATCATTATTATTTTATTTTTAAATTTTAATATTCAAATTTGACAAATAAATGTTTCGCTATAACTATTAAAGTCAATTACCCAATTTCTTTAGAAAATTATTTAAGTGGAATAATTTTTCTATTAATAGCAGCAAATTCTTTTCTTTAATTGGCAGACATGATAAAGGAGGTTGACTGAAAGCTTAAATGAAATATCTTCAGAGCTGCATCATTTTCATTAGCTGATTGGCACACTGCTACATTCAATAATTGAAACCACTTAAGTTAGAACTAAGAATAAAGAAAAATTATTAACAGAAATGTTAACTTATGTTGTTTATAGCTTTCTTTTTCTTAGAATACAGTTAAAATTGATTATATTGTCTTTGAAAAGAAGCTAATTTATTAATACTTCTTAATTTTCTTTCAAAAATTTAAAAATAGTAAACTATACAATTAAAAGAGTTTAAGAAAAACATAAACGTAACTATTCGTCTAAAAATAAATCAAATCAGGTAATATTAACAACTTTATGAACTGAAAAAGTGTAAAAATGGAACGAGATAGTAAAACCCAAAACATGTGTTTACTTTAGTAGCAATATACTGTGACTGTAGTACGTATTTAATATTCCTATAAAAGATGTGCTCTACAACCTATGGATTTATTGGCACTTCGCCAGCAGAGCTTTTGCTAGGAGCTTCACATTTCGACTGGAAGCCACTCCAGGTAGTGAACAGTAAACTTATTTCGTAAAGTGTCAAAAAACTTTAATATCTTGAAAACAAATTATATTACCTGAATCTTTTACACGTAACCCGTAATCCAATATAAATTCAATATTATGAAGTGCTTGATGGAGAATTTCAAAAAATGATGACTACAAAAAAGAGTTTTATGTTGAAACTAACAACGAGTTGAACACATGGTATTCTTTTTCAGGTTTATATCGGTACTGTTGAGAGTGTTATAACGACAGGGACCTAGGAAACCTGAAGAGGAACATTAAGAGTTTGAAACACGTTGCTAGTTTTAACATAAAACTATTTTGTGTAGAATATTATTTTGTAATCGCCATCATGAGTAAATACCACACTATAATAGATGGTACAAGTAATGAATTACAGACTCCACAACAAAGCTGTACGCAGTAGTCAGACCTGAACTTGCGTATAACCTAGATTTGTCAAATCCATCAAAAGTTATGTGTATGGAAAATAAGAAAGGATATTGGCAAATAATATAGTTTTAAAATGTTTACTATCTTCGTATTATTGAGAGTTTGTTATATAGAAATACAAAAATATAGACATTTGTGAGGTTCTCAAGAGGTCAATGGTTGATTTGAAGGATTTGAAGAGGTCAATGAAATCAATGAAGGATTTCATTCCTTCACGTAAAGAGTTGAATCTCGTTAAGGTCCATTACCTATAAAAGAAACAAAAGTCCAATATGATGAAATAAATGTTTAAACTATGATTTAAAATAGATGAAAACCTCTAATATCCTTCCGCCAAGTAAATGGTATTCGAATGATCAAATGATGAATAATAATATACATATGGTAATACTAAACAAATGAGACGTCACAGTGATTTGGGGTGATTTTTTTACTAACTGTGATAGGCTTAATATTCTGTAACCAATCATAAGATGAATACTAACTCGGCATAGCTTGTTGAAACAGACAATTTAGGTAAACCATTACAAACATAACAATTCCATACTAATGTTGGCATCAAATACTCATATATCAGTGTATTGTATATGTATATTCACCTGGCAAATCATATAAGCAAAGAGTCACACAGCGGACCTGAGTACATCCTTATTTTTCATGTATATAATGGAATCATGCGAACGGCTACTAAAATGATCACTTGTGGAAAACAGAAAAATGACAAGGCATTATCAAGCCATCATTAATTAAAGCTAAGATATCAAATATGATATGAATTAGCAATCTGTTATCTAAATTAAACTCAGAGCATAACATTAATAACTTTGTCTGAAGGGTTTATAACTGCAGGAGATAGGTTTTTATTTGTTCCTCAGCTTCTTTGTTTAACTTGACTTCAACAACTTTTAGGCCTTTTCCTTGTATTCAAACCTTTTAAATAACGTAACGTCTTACCTTCCTGCCCGGTCAATACCACAGTTTATGTTTTATTCTCATTCATAATTTAATCTTATGGTTAAATAACGGTTCTCTGACGAGAACAGTTATTTAGCTTAAAAATCATAGTTTCATTTTTCATTTCTTACAGTGAAAAATAATTATATATATTTGAAACTATATATATATATATATATACCAAAAAAACACAATAAATAAACACGTGATGCAATCCATGAAGTTTAAACCATAATGGACAAATGAAAATAATAGAAATAAATGCTCTCAGGCCTTTCAAATTATGTAATCAGAGAGCAAACAAAGTAAAAACTGAGAAACTAACATAAAAGTGATATACTTTTATGTAAGCTTCTCAGTTTTTTTTTTTATTATTATTATGGCAAACAGTCATATCTCGTATGACTAACTCACTGAGTTAGTTGCGATTGAAGATGGACAACGTCCGAAAGCACTCCAACGACTCCAACATCATCGTACGAGGTATGACGGTTTGCCATATTAATAACATAAATCATATTAACCTCAGTGGTAATAATAATATGCAAGTATTCTCAGTTTTTACTTTGTTTGCTCTCTGATGTCATAGATTGAAAGGCCTCAGAGCATTTATTTTTATTGTTTTCCTTTTTCCATTGTGGTTTAAACTTTTTAAATATATATATATATATAAAATTCAATAATATATCAACCGTTGGGTAGAATAGGTGTATAATGTAATCGGGATTCGGTCAATTTTCCAGGATCAAAATCAAACTCTCAATGCCAACTTTTCGGTTTTATTTAAAACCTTTTTCATAGGCAGAAGTCAGAATTTTTGAATTAGAAAAATGATGAAATTTACATTATATAAAATGAAGTAACAATAGACTTCCAAGTCAGTCTGGTCCAAGCTTTTGACCACTTAAGATGTTAGTTCACTATCTATTGTTACTTCATTTTATATAATGTAAATTTCATCATTTTTCTAATTCAAAAATTCTGACTTCTGCCTATGAAAAAGGTTTTAAATAAAACCGAAAAGTCGGCATTGAGAGTTTGATTTTGATCCTGGAAAATTGACCGAATCCCGATTACATTATACACCTAAATATATATATATATATACGACTCACGTTTCTTCCTTCGACGTTAGGAGATCTCTTTCACTTCGTGAAATCGTCCTCCCTTCTAGTCTTCTTCTGATGACGAACAACAGTTCGATATATTGTATTTAGTAAGTGTAAATTTTATCTACTTTCTGTATTGTGTTTTGTGTTATTTAAGGTTATGTATATATATATACTTTAACACATAGAAAAGAACACAGAAAGATACTACAGAACTCACTTCGATATTTCGACATCCGTCGTCATCGGGAAGAAGTGCGAAGTACTCGCGTTGAGAAGCAAACTGGGTAGCAGTTTGCTTCTCAACGCGAGTACTTCGCACTTCTTCCCGATGACGACGGATGTCGAAATATCGAAGTGAGTTCTGTAGTGTCTTTCTGTGTTCTTTTCTATGTGTTAAAGTGTTTATTGTCCACACGGACCTTTCATTTTATTCGAAGTATATATATATATAGCAGTTTGCTTCTCAACAATAGTACTTCGCACTTCTTCCTGATGATGGCGGATGTCGAAAACTCACAGAACAGTGAGTTTTGTAATGACTTTCTGTGTTCTTTCCTATTTGATAAAGTTTATGTATATATATCTTATAACAAAAGTAACATAACATAGACACGGACATGTCATTTAAATTTTAACAAATGTCGTCATTATGAGGCAAAGAGTTCGCAGGAGGTCTAATATTATAACTTAAACAACAATAAACTAATTAATTCACAGATTAAAATGATTAGCCTATCAATAAAAAAACAATCAATAAAAACTAAAGTAAAATATTTTATAGAAATAGATTTATATATGTATGCATATGCATATCAAATGGAGTATGTGAAAATATTACAATTAACTCCCTCCAAGTAGGGGTACTACTTTGGAGGAAAAAAAATACATATGCATATGTTCACAGGGTGGTGGGGGGGGGGGGGGGGCGGGCCCATGAAATTTTGGACGATTTCTCCATTAATTAATTTTATGAAAGCTTTTCAAATTTCCCTTTACGTTATCTCTAATATCACGGTGATACATAAACACTGTCGATAATATTTTTTATTATAGTTTATATTTTCTTGTTAGGTATTTCAATGAATTAATTATTCATATAATTTAACCATATAAATTAACATGATTCTATCAAACATTGGCCACTATCAGGATTAATATAATTTGACATATCTTGCATAAGTAAATGATAGATAGGGTTAGATAATATTGCTTAGTACTCTGAACTATGGGCTAGGGATGACTGACTGCGGCATCTGTACGAGAAGGAGGTTATGCGTCATCATTCCCAGTTTGTCCTAAATCAAAGCATCTTATCTCTAAAGTCAATTCTAAGTCTGTTAAATCTCTTAAACAGAAAGCAAGGAGCAGGCAAAAAATTTCAATTCTCTTTTGAAGTTAAGATGTGACCATTAATTTGAGGTCATTTTTAACCAAATTTAAAGGAGTTATAATATAACATAGGGACAGGTTGTAGAATAACATTCACCTTGCTGTAAGTACGGAAATGTTTAAACAAACAATACTGGTTTTCCACTATAAGCTATCATAAAACAAGTGAACACTCCAATCTATAATTTAGTGAAAAGCTTGTAAAACATTGCTAAAACAGTATTTACCAGCAAAATATATGTTGCATTCAGTAGATAATTTCTAAGTAATTATTCATGACTGCAGACTGAAAGAAATGTCTGAGACCGAATTCACCAATGTTTTGTAAAAGAAACTTTGATGATTATATGCAATGAAGCCTACAATCAAAGCAGTCTCCTGTTTAAAACAGCTGCTTCTATCAAACCTAACAAAAACCTCTCCTACCACATCACCTGAAAGTTATACTATCAGACGAATGGAGTAAAAATCTGCTAACTTTTAAAATTGCAACTTCTGAACAATATAATTAGCAAAAATAATATGCAGAACAAGCCAGTGACAAACAGACCTACTTTGATTACGACTTGCTAGTAATTGACAACAATGAAAGGAAATTTCAAACCAATTCTGTTCTCAAATTTTTATATGAAATAAAGATTTATGAAACCTGAACTTTAGACTTGACTATATTGAAAACTGAGGGAAAATATTCAGTATGAATGTTCTTTTAGCTAACTCATAGTAGTGCTTAATTAATAGAAATTAATAGCTCACTAAAAATAACTACAAACGACGAAGTTTAATACATGGAGCATATTAAACATCATCAGACTGGAACATTTTTTTTTAAAAAATCAGTAAACAACTAAAAATAACTCTTCATAAATAATCACTACAGCAATAGGGAATTCGATGAATATTTAAAGAACTGCATAAAAACAAAATTCATATTAAAGATCGTAACAAGGTAACAGTGTAAGTGTTTTATCAGAATTAATTTTTTAGACTGTTGTAGTATCAACATTTAAAAATATCATCATATATAAAAAAACATCATCAAATATCAAATTATCATCGTAGCTATGTTGATGAAAATAATAAATACAACACTAAGTACAAACGATCAAATGTAAAACGATAAATGTGAATTAAAAAATTAAGACTACGGTACAAGTTATTATAATGAGCATCGGAGTCCAGCAGTCTCTTAATAAACTAATCTAAGGCATGACTTGCCTGACTAAAACGTGCTAGGGTTTCAGTGAGTCCAGCTGTTAATTCACAAATTACCTACGTTATTATTCTGAAAATGGTATTTACTTCCTTTTCTACTAACTATCATTACTATTATAATAACAAGGTTATTATCTTGAAAAAGTCAAGATGTCAAACCTAATAAATGGAACCAAGGAATCATGATATAGTATGACTATGAAATTTGACATTACACAAGATTCTGTTATAACTTTAGATAATGTATTATTTAGAAGCCTTTAAAGATTTGTTATTATAAAATGCGAATTATTTTCATTAATGAGGAATGAAGGTAATTTTTATTTTTAAAGAATTCAAGAGAGCAAACTTTTAAAAAGCTCAAAAATATTGTCTAAAAACAGATTTTTAAACATTTCTGGGATAGATATAATAAGTATTGTCTGAAGCAAGTACATTAGTGGGTGCCTAGATACAGTAGAGTGTAACACTTTAAGCTATTTATGGATAAGGCCGTATAAGAAGGGTAATTTACTTCTTTTTCCATTCTAAATTGGATTGTCGCCACTCATAAATTTAATTTTGTTACAAAGACACAATAGTTCAAAGACTTAATATAGAAGCACAATATTTCTGGACCATTTAACTTGATAAGGCAGAATTACACTTAACATATTAGATTGAAAAAGTTCCATTGCAAAATTACTTAGGAGCAGGGCAGGTAAGCAATTGTCCATTAGATGATAAAATGTTTTGTTTTTTTTTTTGTAAAAGTTATCTCTTACAATTTAAAACAACTATCAACTATACATAAAATAATTGACAAGATTGTATTAGTGGTAGATAAGGAGAGAAAATAATTAAGTTTTTCCTTTCAGAGTAAGCTTGAAAGACCAGTTACTGGTACATTAGTAAAAAGAGACGGCTTTTATATCAAAACTAAACAATATAAATTGTTAATTAATAAACGTTAATAAATGGGCTGAAACACCTAACTATACTCTTGGGTAAGACACATGAAACTAAAAGAAGCGAACTCACAATTAATCATATGTAGGAATGATTAATACCATGTTAGGTACCTTGATCAACACGACATGGCAATGAAGGCCTTTCAATTCGTACTTATCGGTTAACAAAAGACAAACAAACAGAATCGCAAAAAACAAAAATCACATAAAATAATTACATAAATTACACAAATTACATAAAAAATATTTACATAAATAAAACACAAATAAATAAATAAATCTAAATAAATATATTATAAAAATATAAATAACAAAAAAGAAATGTTTTGTTATTTATGGATTCTAAGAGTATTATTTTTGTTTCATAGAGTAATATTCTTTCTGTTTTGATTTAATAACTGTCATTAAATAAGGGAATTTAGCGATAAGCACCTTTTAATTTAGTAATTAATTCGTGTTGTATTTTCAAAACAGTTTTATCATTTTATTTCAAAAAATATCGACGCTGTCAAACAGATTAGAGCTTCACATAGAATAAATAATTTTATCGCTTTACATCACTTCATTTTTTTTCTAAGCACTCTTTTTTCATTATTTTATCTTTACTTTTGTCTTCATCTACTTATTTTCGATTTATCAGCTACAATAATTTTTATAGTATCATCGTTTTTAAAGGTAAAAAGAGTCAATAAAATGTTTATGAACACAAACAATTTTATTTTATTTTACAAGTTCATAAGGTATTTTTTTTGAAATGTTTAAATTATAAACAACGTTACTTATGCAATCTGTTACAGTGTGGTATTTACCCATAATGGGGAATTTTAAAACTTACGTCTCCACCCACAAAATTTTTGAAGTTCCTAATTATTGACAATTATAATTTTTCTTTAGCTACCTGAGCATAATTTGTATTTTAAGTCTTGAAAACAAATTTCTACCAGCATCATACATTATTACACAGTATTTTATCTGATACGGTGATAATTAATTACTTTACTATAAGTAAAGTATAGTGATCGTGAAAAAATTCGATCTCGCGAATTTGACGGAATTACATGTTTTGAGGTCCCAGAAGTCGTTTTATGAAGTTTTTTCGATGATGTCTGTGTGTGTGTGTGTGTGTGTGTGTGTGTGTGTGTGTGTGTGTGTGTGTGTGTGTGTGTGTGTGTGTGTGTGGTGGGTGGGGGTGGGGGGGGTGAGTGTGTTAGCATTGCTTGTTACCACGCTACGGTCCAGAATCTTCGATGGATCAAGTTGATATTTTACACAAAAATGGGTCTCATAGGGTAGAAGATCCCTATTGTTTGGGAAGAATTACCCATGACGAGAAAATTACTTTTTTTGCCAAAAACCGTTTTTTTAAAAAAACATTTTTTTCTCCTAAACAGATATCCTAGAGTTTTGAAATCTTGGCATTATCTTTGAGGTTACAAAATGGAACAAACGAAAAATATATTCAGCGGAAAATATTTTTTTTTTTCAATAAAATGTAAACATTTTGACTTATAATTCACTCTCAAAGTTTGTGAAAGCGATACAAGCCATACCATTTGACTGATCAAAATGAAGCTATACCTTAAAATAGACCATATTATTGAAAATGGCATGAGGTATTTTATTTCAAAATTACGTTCACCAAAGTGGCGTTAAAGTACGATTTCTGTTTTCAGAAAATGTTTTTTTGACGCTAAACAGATCATTAAAAAATCGTGAAAATTTGACCAAAAGTGAAACAAACAATAAGAAATGTATAAAAAAAATTCATGAAATTTCAATCACAGCAATGAGCAATAACGCTATAAAAACTGTTTATTTATCCTGGACTAAGTGATCACCTGCTATACTTGTCGAATTTTTGATATTTTTTTACAATGTCTACATTCACTTAAAATTTTTTTGAGCAAAACCACTGCGAAAAAATTAGACTATTCTAGTCTAATAGTTCATATTAATTATTTCCAAAAATTAGAAGCTCCCAACTACAAATGATTTAAATTATATTGAATAGCTGGCTTCGACTTTGAGTTGAGTATGTAAACTGGCTAATTACTAATATATTTTTTCTCAATATACATTCACAGCAAGCTTATAACAGAATACAAGACGCAGGAAAAAAGATAACACTCACTCAGAGGAAATTGGTGCATGTGATTTTCGACAAATGGGAAGGAAAATTATTTTAATAAATACTAAGAAGCCATAAAATTCCCAGTATAATAATTCTATAAAAGACCAAAAAATGTAAAACATAATTTAAAATAGAAATCTTTCGTTTGAAGATTAATAAATGTAATTATTGTATATCCTTAATTACAAATTATCTTAAAACGACATTTTTTCGTAGATATTTATGATGTTTTTCAGAGAAAATAAGGGTATTTTCCTGTTTTAAATTTGAAAATTTGACTTACATTGTCAATGTAGAAGGAGGTCAAGTGACCGATATAAGAAATCCACTAGCTATTTGAACAAACGCCATGTTCTCTTGTAGGTGATTATTTGGTATCAAGAAATTTTCACTTTGGCTTTTCAGAAATGTTATTACTGCTGTAGTTATACTAATGAGATTATTTGCATCAGCTGAGTGATGTACAAAAATAAGCTTATATATTGATAAATGGATCAATCACTATCTGTACTACCTCAGAAATGAAAGACTAATAAATATATCCCATTTAAATGTTTGCATTATGCTTAATTAAGTCATAAATTATATACCCAAGAACATTGATATTATGTTTACTTATAGTAAAGTTAAGTGCAGGCCACTCCAGATTTTTTTTTATTAGTATTTACGTTGCCATGACTTCTCGCTGTTAATGCTTCAAATTGTTTATTGTGAATCTGTAAATAATTTTTACATGCCTTTTCCCATATGACCGTAAAATAAATCAAAATCTACTTGAAGGAATGTCTCTCCCAATTGAGGCAAAAAAACCTATAAAACAGCTTAAAAAACTGGTTGAAAGCAGCTGGGGAAATATTGAAGAATTGATGTATGAGAAGTATAGGGCGTCGGACAGATGTCAAGTTGGCGCTCCATCTTAAACCTCTCGGATGCTCAGTTTCTTAGCCACTCCCACGAGGCAGTGGTGCATTCGTCCCGTTACCCCAGACAGAGCTTCCACTAACTCTATACACCTCATGCTGGCAATAACAACCACCTCAACAGTCTGCCAATTAAAATAAACCTTTCTACCTTAGATGTCCTGTCCTTGAACCATCTCCCACCTAAGACGACTAAGCATCTTGTTTCTCAATAAACATCGTTATCTAAAATACTCCACTCTTATACTTTCATTCTTTTGCTGTCTCTTATATATTTATTTTTCTTTATTTATATCATTATATTTTTGGAGTGCCTTTTTCAATTATTTTCTATATATACCTCAATAAATATAACAATATATTTATTTATTCTCATCCTCTAATGCTTACACTTCTACCTTCTTTGATATACATTTCTTTTTCTCTATCTAAACTTTGTATATTATTTAGTCCAGTGGCGATTTCTCAGGGAATGCAACACATGCATTGCATGCATAGAATTCATCTTTAAAGAAACCAAAATGTTCGAGACTCGAAATATTTAAAGGAACCCCTTTTTTTTATTCCACTACACGCTAAGGAACCATTTTCTATGATTGCGCTAAGCTTCCCAATGCAGGGGTTTACTCTTATCATTTCTGGTTAATGGAAATGGTCTTAATTGCCAAGAGAAACAAGAACGAAGTTTGCATACACTGCAACTCAGGCTTGCTGAGCTCTTCAAATACATACTGGAAAGTGATTTGCACACAGGTCTTCCGGAAATTTATAAACTCATGAATTTGGTTATGACTATTCCCATAACAACAGCAAGTGTTGATAGATCGTTTTCTGCCCTCAAAAGAATTGAAAGTTATTTACGAAGCTCCCAAAGTGAAGAGCGATTGTCTAATTTATCCCTAATTTCAATTGAAAGACATTTACTTAAAGATCTCATGGCAGATAGAGAGAAGTTTTATGGTTTTGTTATCGAAGAATTTTGCAAGAAGTTTTTATTCAAATGATGTATTGTGTATCTCTTTCTTTAATAAAACCATTTTTTGCCTATTTTTATTGTATTGGTTAATAAAAGTTAATGTTAAAAGTGTTTCCAAATAAAACCTGATTCAAATCCCCATAAAATGTTTTTAATACATTATTATCCTTTTGTGCAACATGAAAAGACTGAACATGAGAATTAGAAGGGTATTTCTCTGTATTTCTTTTATTCTTTGAAAATTGCATGCCTAAAGAAAAAGGTCAGGAGTCGCCGCTGATTTAGTCCTTATACCTAATTATACTCTTTGTCTTATACATACTCCGATTATTTTTTACTTTTACTTTTCTTACAATATCATTTTTGTGTTTCATTTCATCTTACCCATACACACTATTATTTATCTTTATATATATATTTAATTAATGATGAATCAAAACATGTCGAGGCGATCATAATACCAAGAATTGATTGCAGTCAATTAGGATATACACAGAAGAATATCATATGTAGGAATAATGAGAGATACGAGTATAAACTAAACTGAGATATATCAATTAAGGCGCTTTATTCAACAAAATGTGTCTAAAGGAAGAGTTGCTGCCATATTACACACACACACACACACAATATATATATATATATATATATATATATATATATATATATATATAAAAATTTCACATAAACACGTTGGGTTTTTGACTCTGACGAAGACCGCTTGTTACGGTTGAAAGATCTTAGTCTTGTTTTCCCATTTCTTATTGTGGTTTGATCATTGATATATATATATATATATATATCTGATTGGTTGATGCGGGACCAAATAAGGTTGACTCATTTTTTCAGTTGAAGGCTTCTAGCTCTCATCAAAGTCACGTACAGCGGTTCTTCTCATCCATGGAGTCATCTCCGCCGACACAGCAAAAAGTATAAGGGCTCGCACTCCCTCAGAAAATAAACAGTTGCCGTGCGATGTCGACTTTTCCACTTGGAGTTTTCCCGGTCCGGTCTTGAAAAAAGCCATAAGTCTGCCACTGCTATCTTGTTGAGACTGGTCACAGCATGATGAACCCGCTGCCGGCCTGCCAGGAAAAGATAAGGGCTCACACTCCCTCAGGAAACACAAATACTGGCGTTGGGCATTGGCCACGTCATGCGGCGAGGTCTCATTAGTTGTATTTTTGGTTGGTGGGTTGGTTGTTGGTGTTTGAACGGCTATTGTTGGAGTTAAATGGATGTTGTTGTTAACTGGTTGAAACTGGTTGCTGCGCGATGAAGCCGCTGTCGTCCTGCCAGGAAAAGTTAAGGGCTCACACTCCCTCAGTAAACACGAATACTGGCACTGGACATTGGCCTCACTGTGCAGTGAGGTCTCCATACTATTGTTCCATAGGTTGTTAGTGCTGGTGGAAGTTCTTCTAAGAGTCTTGTTTTTCTTCATGAGTTATTTCTGCGACATGTTTCGACTGCGTCCACAGTCATCTTCAGGCAAATTCTTGGGTGGTTGGGTGCCCAGACGATGGTCCTTATATAGTGAAATCTACGTGAGGTGTCTGGTTCTGATATCTGATTGGTTGATGCGGGACCAAATAAGGTTGACTCATTTTTTCATATATATATATATATATATATATATATATATATATATATATGTGTGTGTGTGTGTGTGTGTGTGTGTGTGTGTGTGTATGTGTGTGTATCATTATTATGTAATTGGGACTCACCAATTTTCATCGCTCAAAATCAAACTCTCATAGCAGACGTTTCAATTTTATTTTGAAACCTTTTTCATTAGCAAAAGTAAGAATTTTCTTATTCAAAAATTCTTATTTTTGCCTATGAAAAAATTTCTAATAAAACTAAAAATTCGGCAATGAAAGTTTGTTTTTGAACCTAGAAAATTTACAAATTCCAATACACTAATTTATTGACTTTGTAAAATATATATAATAAAAACTTTTTCTTCTTCTTGGAGTTTGGTCAGGGTTAATATACGGAATCACCTTTTCGCCAACGAAACGTTGATTCCGTATAATAACACTGACCAAACTCCAAGAAGAAGAAAATGTTTTTATTAGTAAATTGTGGTGAAGAAAACAATACCTTAATATATATATATATGTGTGTGCTTTTAAAAACTGGATGTCTGTTTCCACTTGGTTCAATTTCGTATTTTGGAAAAATATAAGACGGAATTGAACCAAGTGGAAACAGACATCCAGTTTTTAAAAGGATGCATTGAGGAAGGACTGCTCCCAACTTTTACAAATATATATATATATATATATATATATATATATATATATGAAGATTTCACATAAACACGTGAAATAATAATCAATGATCAAACCACAATAAGGCATGGGAAAACAAGACTAAGATCTTTCAACCGTAACAAGCGGTCTTCGTCAGAGTCAAAAACCCAACGATTCGTGGGTGAATGTTGGTTGATAAGTGTGTTTAAATTTGTTAAAGAGAGAAAGAAGTAGAGAGCTAGACAGAGAAGCATTGATAATGATATTTGGTCTGAAAGCGTCTTTTTATGGCCAGGGATTTGAATAACAAACATCAAAGCGGGTCGATTTGGTTTTATTGGAAATTCAGTGCGGTTGGACTAAGTGTTCATGAAGTGTGTACAAGGGTGTGGGAGAGTTTCTAAAACCAGTCCAGTCAATGAGACCTCTTCTGGAAGAAGGTAATCCAACGACTTTCATCCCAAATATGGACTTTCTCTTAGTTTTAACCAAGGCTACCGATACTTAGCTAACTTTAAATAAAATTCATATTCAACCCAATTTTACAATAAAACATCAATTCTTGCGTCAAAGACCCAGATTTGCACTTTGTGACGTAAGTAAAATTAAAACATTTTCCAAATAAATTTTTCACTTTTTTCTATTATAAAATATTTTAGTTTTTCATATGTATATACATATATATTACTTACATCAATAACAATTACTATGTAAATTAATGAATACGTTTCTAAAATTACCTGTTAAAAACATCAATTAAAACATAAATTTTATTTGCAATTTTTGACATGACATTCCTCTTTAACAGAGAGCATGTCAAAATGAAGTACTCTACTATATTGTGTTTACGTAATGAACGGAGTAATGTATAGTCTTTGAGAATGTGAATTACTAGCTGGTATCAGCCAATTAATTAATAAAAAATATTTATAAAAACAGTATTATACAAAAATATTAACTTATGAAGAAATGATATTAAAACAACTGCAGAAAACTTAAATAACTTAATAATTTCCCAAGACAAAATTCAGATCTCAGATCACTTTATTCTTTTAATTGTTTTAGTAAAGAAAATATATGTATAAAAAAGTATATAAAATGGTTCAACGAACTAAATTAACTAAATTCACAGAAAGACATTTAAGAGATAACAAAAACTCACTACTATACATTGTGATAAGGTGTAAAGAGCCCTTCCGAAGAACTCTCAGTAAATTTTGATTACATTTATATATATACATATATAGCAATTTATCTAGGCAGTCAACAAAAAAGCCTTGATGCAGAAGTTGTTGTATGTTTCAATTCTACAAGTCTAAGACAAGATTTTCTACCAACTTATATATATAATATATATATATATATATATATATATATATATATATATATATATATATATATAGTTCAATATAGACAAAGAAACATAGAGAAATCAAAAGAACACACTTACAGTCTCTAATTTTCGGTTTGAACCGTCTTCAGGAGAGATAAGAGAGGGAAACCAAGCGCACTGGTTCAGAGACGGTTGGAGACCCAACCGTCTCTATTTTATTAACATAAATTTTATTTTCATTATTCATTAAAACATAAATTTTATTTTCAATTTGTCCGTTTTGGATCGTATTTCTAACGAAAAAGTATATATATATATATATATATATATATATATATATATATATATTATAGAACTACATGCTACGTCAGAACACATAAAAACATTTACTAAATAAAACCGATGAATAATATTTTAAATAAAACATGGCGGTTTTTAAAATAAAATCATAATAGAAGACATTCTCTCTCGCTCTCGCTCTCTCTCTCTCTCTCTCTCTCTCTCTCTCTCGCCCTCGCTCTCTCTCGCTTTCTCTCTCTCGCTCTCTCTCTCTCACTCTCTCTCTCCTCCCATTTGTTGTTAAATAAAGAACATATAATGTTGTTTATTTAACAACAATTAAAAAATATTACTAAATAAAATAAATTACAAATATTTAACTTTTTAATATTGTGTTGGATGCTTATAAAGATAAGGGAACCACATAAGATATAAAAAGAATAAAGCAATATATTTCTTTAATGAAGTATGTCTATAATACCGATATCAACAACACGGATAAATTATATATCTTTTTTTCGTATATTTGATATTGATATATACTGACTTTTAAACAGTTAACGTTATAATTTGTAAGTTAGAATAAGAAATTGATAAACTGTTTTACTTCGAATCCTGTTGCTGCATAACTCTCCTGCATAAAGTTCCTCTTGAAGATGGACAATGTAGGAAATAGTCAAATGACCTATACACCCATATAATCTCTTCATTCTCACCGCTATAATATTATCAATCCGCATATATCGTAATTTATTTTCCAATATTATTATTTATTTATAATGTTATTATTTTCTACAAATATATTTCAAATATATGAAGAGATGATTAGAAAAGAGGAATCAGTTGTGTGACATTTGTGTAAGTTTCGCTGTTAGAAGGGTCGTAGTCAGTGAGTTAAAATCCAAGTTAGTTTCTGCCTGACTCAAAGCAGAACATGTGTTTTTGCAGAGAACAAGAAAATTAGTTTACAACTTGTCTTCACTTTCTATTATTTCTTGGAGCCGGCTTGTCCTACTCTTGTTAGAACTTTCTGTCTAATACCTAATCCAAGTTGAAACAGTCAAAATAATTCCTCCTTCTTTTATTTTTAAATATATTTTCGAAACAATCTAAAGCCTATAATCAACTTTCCTATATGTAAAAGTAAAATCTAGATAGGGTTACACTCAACTTTATTATAAGTTTACAATAAAGTTTAGAGGTTTAATATAACCTTCAGTAAGCAATCTGCTTTCAATAATTAAATAATTAAGTATTTTAGACAATATTTTAATTAAATGATCAAATTCAAGCATCATTACGAAAATCAAAACAAGACTTTCATAATTTTGACAGCATTTAGAGGATAGCAGAGGTAGAACAATTATTAACCATTAAAATTAGAAATACCGCTTAAATAATGTTGTTAAATAAATAATTAAAAAGAATCATTACTGATAAGTGACCCGACTTTGTTATCAATCAGATCGCATAGTTCTTATCATTCTGAATTTAAATTTGTTTACATTTCAAAGAAAAATAAAATTACAATAACTAAATATTACAGTTAATGATAAACAATGTAGTTTTTTTATGTCATTTAGATTAATATATTTTCAGTTTTAATTAAATAATCTAGTATTTATGTACTTTGAAATGTAGTTCTCGATTTTGCTTCTATGTACTTTGCTATAGCTTCTCGATCATTGATTCTTAAAGTTCAAAGTAGAGTTTCTTGAGAATTTTTAGTCTAAAGAAATAACACTCCTGTTTATAAGCTACCGTTTTGTTAAAACTCTTTGGCATTTTCAAGGCTAAAAACCATTTACTGATGGCATAAGTAATGAACATGAATATTATTCTAATTATTATTCATATTATTCTAATTGATTTTACCTTCAAACAATTTTTTATTTATTGACCAAATACAAATTAATTCTACTAATAATTGATTAATTTTCAATTTTAAAATACTAACTTAAATCTAATAATTTATTTAATTCAAAGATAAGAAGTTTTTATAAATTTAAGGAAGCCAAATCCGAAACGGACTCCTTATGAAAGTAATAGATACATGTAAGGTATTGCCTTGTTGTTTTACAATAATCCTAAATTTGTGAAAAATATTGCAAAATTTAGTTGCACACTCATGATGAAAATGTTCCTGCATTAGTTTGGGTTAAGAAGAATTGGCAGTCCCATTAAGGATGACTTAGATTGTCCCTTTGAGATACCAAAGGATGAACATTCTAACTCAATTGCACTATGATTAGGTATCTTTAACGACTAACTGGATATTAAATTTTGTTGAATTGATCAAAATATAGATTGGTTACAGGATTTTGTTACACTAGTCCATCAAGCATCTGATTTGTTACACAAGCATCAAAAAAATATGATCACTGTCACTGATGTTTTACACGTAAGAATTATATTCTTATATCATATTAAGTTATTAAATTTCTTAAACATTTTTGATTAAACCTCTTTGATTAAAATTGTATTTTAGAAAATATACAATTTTATTTCAGAGAATTCACACAAAAAATTTCTAAGTCAATGTGAATAAGGTAAATAAATGAAACAAATACAAGGATGGCAAGTAAACCATTAGTCCAGCATCAATATTCAGTTTCTTTTCTATAGCTTTATAGCTGCTCTTCACCATAATTGAAATTTGCTGAATTTTTGTCTACTTGTCAATTGATTATTCAATTTTTTGGGAAATTTTCGGTGTTTTTTAATGAGCTGTTTAGTATCTAAGAAAAATTTCTGACAATTGAAAATGTACAGCACGCCTTCTTGGTGAATATAATTTTGATAAAATTTATTTCAGCTCATCCTCCACGGAATTTTCTATTTGTAGGTATACATTCATTTTGATCTGTTAAACGGTATAGCTTGTATCCTTCTCACAAGCTTTCAGATTGATTATAAGTCGAAATTTTTACATTTTCATAAAAATAAATATTTTCTGTTTTTTTTAAAAATCTGAGGTTATTTTTTCCTTTATTGTCATTTTAGCTTCAAAGATAATACCGAAATTTCAAGACTCTAAAATAAAAAGTTTAGGAGAAAAAAATATAGTCTCAAACAGGCTTTTGGCAAAAAAAGTGACTTTTCTATCATGCTTAATTGCTCCCAAACAATTCGGCTTATTTGCACTACGAGGCCCATTTTTTTTTTAAATTATCAATTTGATCCATCAAAGATTCTGGACCGTAGCTTGGCCACAAAAATTGGATACATACTCTTCCACCCAACCACCCACCATCCACACACACACAGACACACACACAAAGACATCATCAAAAAAACTTCATAAAACGTCTTCTACGATCTCAAAGCATATAATTCCGTCAAAATCTGGATATCGATTTTTTTCACGATCACTGTACTTATAGTAAAATAAACAACAATTCAAAAACACTAGAAAATCTCATTTTGACATTTTTACCTCGAATATCAGGTGTGCCTTGCTAGAACTAAATTTTATATAACAAAAAATACAGAAACCCACATAAATTTGAACAAAGGTTTATTATAAGTAGCCATTTTCTTACGAGGAAGAAAATAAATGCAAATTTCTAATTTGATGAGTGAATTACCAGTAACTAAATAAAATGATGGTACTCAAATTCCAACCATATGCTCGAATCGATGATCTAGTGGTAAATGTAAGGCAATATCTTTGGTTCATCGCTTTGAACATCAATTCTGGTCTTATCAATCCACAGTCCCCATTAGGATCAAGGACAGAAAAAAGACCGGATACATTAAACAGAATGACCACTGGCAATGGAAAGTCCTTCTATTTGTAGCAGAAATTATCAAAAGGATTGCCAATATATTAAGAACGCATTTAGTTAAATTTTGCGTAAATTATTTCATATGATATCGTGATTTTTTTGAAGTCATTTTGAAAAATACTCTAATAAAAAACAAGCATTGAAAGCACTGATGAAAAAATGAATTCAAATTAAAAACTAAGTGTAATTTTGCCACATCCTGTCAAATGTTCGGGTCTTATAAAAGAAAAACAAGTTCGCTCCATTAAATTTCGTTGCTTTTAGTGAACTTTCATGCTATAAAACAAAAAGTTTTTACCGCACCAATATTAGCTATATATAAGTGGATAAGGTTATTATGTTAGAAGTACAAACTCACCGTTCTATGATGTTTTAATAAATACATCATAAAAAAAAATCAAATAACATGTACGTTGTATCCTATCCGATACATTTCAATGTATATATACAAGGTTATATTTATAGCTCTAGTTGATATAGGTCGTGGAAACACGTTCCGTGAGGTCCACCTTGAGTACTCAGGACCCTCTTGTTGTCATTGTGATGATCTTGGTAGTCCCTCGACCTGGCGAAAGGGATCGACGTTAAAAAACATCAACCTGGTCTGCATTACCAAGGTATGGTCGAATGGTTGAACAACATAAACCAAAATAGAATCTCAAAACGTAAACTACTTAGTATTTTATTTTTATTTTTAGATTACAGTTTAAATGATACAAATCGATCTAATATTTCTAGTCTATAGATCACATTAATCTTATGAAAACTCATTTTTTCAGATCAATAAGGAGTTAATACTTAAATTTATTTTTTGAATAAATATATCCATACAGCAGGCAGTTTTTAATATTTTCTAACTATGACCAATCAGCATTCGTTGAAGGTAAATCCTGAGTTAAAAAAATCCCCGAAATGTTAATATTTTAAATTTTTTTACTTTGCTGAAAAACAAACATTTGTTTTATAAAAATTGTTAATTTATAATTAAATAATATATTATTTAATTGTGAGTTGAGTAAAGATTTTAGAAAAAATTTTCAAAAATTCGACAAACAAAATTTTCTCATTTATTGAAAAGCATACCTTTAGCTTATAAATGATAAATTACCAGCTTTCTCCGAATTTTATTCAGCTCTACTGAGAAATGTCCTCATAATTGATTTATTGATGTTACCTTTATTAGTGTGTTTTTATCACACAGTAGGAATAATGAATATGAATAAACATATTGATTTGTAGAGGTGTGCAGACACATTGTATAAATTAAGTTTAATATGTATTATCCAACCTAATCTTCTTCTTATTGGTTATCCACTTGTTATAACCTAAAGTTCATGACTTTTATCAACTCGAGGCAGAGTTCTATATTAATCATTATCCTAAATATTATAACTGTTTACTGCTTACATTGCAAGTTGAGACAGTTTGGGGAGCTGAATTTGCACAGGACCTTTCTAATAACAGGATCAGCCAAAGAGACTAAGATTAAAGGGACACCTGATGCCAATGAAATGAAGACCTCCGTCATTCAACTGACAGAATACTAAATTTAATGCTTCCCATTAATATTTTATTAGCATTTCTCTTTTATTACCATTTTAGCTTATTTTTGCCCATCTAAGCTGAACATTTACAAAATTAGAAGAAATAAAATTACGAATAACGTTACATTTTTTATTCATTTTTTTTAAAATATAATAATAAAGTAATATAATTTCTTATTAAAGAAGATTTTCAGCTTTATTTTTAAACTTTTTATCACAAAGTGACATTTCGATTAAAGTAATATATAAAAATCATAGAATTATTGTTCCAATAAAAACTATTGATTTATAATGATATTTGACCAAATTCTTCTTATCTAGTTTCAGTATCACGATTTTTATTGATGATTGTTTAATACATATGGAGATAAACTTTAATTTTTTACATTCCACCAATCAATATTGAAACATACATTTCGTTTTTTTCCCTTTTATCCAATTTATCATGTTAAATAATTTCATGAGAACATTAGAACCTATCGATGCTAATGGACCGTTTTGGAATAATTACGTATAAATTAAACTTAACGGCATTATTTTAAGCTAACCAGAAAATGTTGTAGTATAAGTGTATTATAGTATTGGTATGCTAAGAATAAATGCTAAAATCCTCGTCATCTAGTAAAAATATTTCACATGAACAAGTGAAATAACAACCAATGATCAAACCAAGTTTTTGATGAATTAGGTTTTTGACTCTGACGAAGACCGCTTATTACGGTTGAAAGATCTTAGTCTTGTTTTCCTATTTCATATTGTGGTTTGATCATCGTAATCTAGTATATATATATATATATATATATATATATATATACACTTTTTTGATGAAAATACGATCCAAAACGGACAAATACAGTTCAATGTACATAAAGAAAAGTAGAGAAATTAAAAACACACACTTACAGTCTCTAATTTTTGGTTGAACCTTCTTCAGGAGAGATAAGAAAGGGAAACCAAGCGCACTGGTACCAGTCTCTGTACCAGTGCACTTGGTTCCCCTTTCTTATCTCTCCTGAAGACGGTTCAACCGAAAATTAGAGACTGTAAGTGTGTGTTTTTAATTTCTCTACGTTTCGATATATATATATATATATATATATATATATATGTTCTGAGGATATTATACACAAAATAGGCTATAATAATTTTTAATCTTTCATTAAATGGTAAATGATATTTACGAAATAACCATCGAACTCAAAGATCAAGTAACAACAAAAAACTGAAAACTAAATTTTTATTATTTACCATTCCTTAATAACAAATTACTTTGAGTTGCTTGTTTTCATTTAATTCTATAATAACTCAACATCTCGATTCAAAACAAAACTTCATTAGGCTTTATTTTAAAAGGGATATTTTTAATTAAAATCATTTAATTAATCGTCTAAAGTCAAGTATGGCATTGAAAGGGTTAAGCAGACTTTTTTTTTTTCAAGTTGAAGGAAATTTATTCCTTCTTTTTAGCATTTGTAACTAGCGAGAAAAGGGAAGTGAGAAAGCGAGAGCAAGTGAGGAAACACTTACTTTGTCAAATAATAAACTCGCAAACATAAAAAAAAAAAATTAATTACAAGCTCGAATCTGTAGTTCATGTATATATAATTATCAGTTTGCTAATTGACGTCCTGCTCTTTCAAAATAGTGTAGTCATTCTAAAGATAAAATGTAAAAGTATTTTAGAAGCAAACAAAACGAGGAGTTAAAATATTTTGAATTACTCCTAACATAAAGTGCTACATGTAAAACTCACCCCAAGTACTTCTCATTTTCTGTATTTCCTTTTTTAGGCCTGTTTAATTAAATAATATTAGTAAAAAGGCAAGCATTTTCTCTTAAGCAGGTTATTTACCTCTTATAATTATTAATTGATACTTTTAATTACATTTACATTACCAATTCTTTGTAATCAACAAAGTGATAGAAGTATTACATTAATATAAGATAAAAAATTATTGCAGTCTTTGTTGTGACCAACTTTTTAAGCTAGTCTTGTAACCAAAATCTTCATTAATTCATTTCTATATTTTTAGGAATGTTGTTATATATATGGACCAATTTAATAAATAAAAAACGATCCGACGAACTAAATAAATTAGATTCACTAAAAGAACACCCAGAAAAGAAATCATACAAAATCACTATTATATTTTGATGGCCTCATCATCAGGAAGATAGATTTAAGTCACTCTGAGACATTTCAACTCACTGTCATTACCTCGTAGATAGTTACGAGAGATTTTTCTGTAAAATATAAATTTGAATCATCAAATATGGTGGACTGTAGCGTGTACACAATCTTATGGATACACACCCAACCACACATCATCATCATCAAAAGACCGTCATAAGAGGACTCCGAGGACTTCAAAACATGTAATCTCAAGATCAAATTTTTCACGTTCACTATAATTATAGTAAAGTAAAAAATAAAACCAAAATTATAGTTTTTAAATTTTAATATAAACCTGGAAAATTGACTGATTTCTGATTAAGTTGATTTTAAACGACTTGCTTATTTTTAATCTTGTATTTACATACTTTCTCTAATTGTCTTACACGAGTTTTCTACTTCCCTGGTAACATAGAAACTAAGTCTTCAAATGATTCATTTTAAATATTTACAAGGGGTCCGACGTTTCAGTCCACATTGAACTCAAGAAAAATCATAAACATTAATACTAACTTAATTCACATTGACAATAACAATAAATAATAACTATTACTAAAACGAATTATACAATCTAAAATGTACATCCCACCTTAACGCAAAAACTAAACATAACCTTTCCTATCAACAGGTTTGTTTTCATCAAGATCCCTTTAAGCCACGTCTAAGTACACAGCCTCAAACAAATGGAGGCTACCCTACCTATTATTAAGTGCAAAGGAGAAGAATCCAAACCTTAACGATCAGACCACTTGTTTTTCTAGAATTTTAAAGTTATACAGATGAAAATGACATACTAATTAGATAGTGTAATTAATGTTGTGTTAGTTTAAAGTGGTGTACTTAGAAGTGGTTTAAGGGAAACCTAATGAAAACAAATATGTTGATACAAAGGTTATGTTTAGGTTTTGAGTGAAGGTGAGATGTAAATTTTAGATAGTATAATTAGTTTTAGTAAAAGTTATTAGTTATTGTTATTGTTAATATGGATTAAGTTATTGTTAATATTATGATTTTTCCTTGAAAAAGTCAATGTAGACCGAAATGTCGGACCCCTTGTGAATATTACAAATAAATCATTTGGATACTTGGTTTCTATGTTACCAGAGAAGTGGAAAACTCGTGTAAGACAAAGAAAGTATGTAGGAAACATACAAGATTAAAAATAAGCGAGTCATTTAATGGAATTTGTTTGAAAGAAGATCTACACCCAAAGTATAGGTAATAAATTTAGCTCAGGTCCAATTGGACTGAATATATTACCTATGTAAAATCGATGTTGATAAGAAATATTATTGATTCCTCTCTGATTAAATTTAATAGATCAAATATTATAAACCTTAGTAAAGGGCTTTTCAAACTTGATTCTTGACGAGCGTAATAGCCTCATCGAAGAGGATTGACAGCCGGAAGATACATTTTTTACTTTTTTTCTTCTTGTACTTCTTTGTTAACATCCCTCTCTGGTTTATTGTCCTTTCGTGCCCTTCAAACCCTTTTAAAATACCAATCTTCCACACTTCTCGCAACCCTTCACCATGATGTTTCTGCATCTAGTGTTTCAGTTGGGTTTTTTGACTCTGACGAAGACAGGCTCTTATAGTTGAAAGATCCTAGTCTTTTTTTCCCTTTATTTCATTTTGTAGTTTAATTATATACATATGCAAAAAATTACAATTCAACACGCGATGCAATCACTGAAGTCTAAAACACAAGGAAAAAGAAATACAAAAGAGATAAATGCTCTGATGTCTTTCACTTTATGTAATCAGAGAGCAAACAAAGTAGGAAAAAAGAAGGTGTGAAAACTCTGATTGTTATGTAAACCTTAATTAAAGATAGTTAGAATAAATTAAAAATTGTCATTTTTCAGAAATCAAAATATATTTTGTCTCCTCAACTGACAAGCCATGTTAAACATTTAATAAATAAAATAAATGCTAGAGAATGTTTATTACAACATGATATAAGTTCAGGAAGAAAAGAATATGAATTGCTGGATATGACTACATCATTAGCCAAAATTTCTTTATTTCCGGTATTATTTCATTGCGAACTCCAAAGATCTCTGAAATATATAATTTACTTTACTAAAAGCATCTTTTAGCATTGGGAAATAATTTTATATGAAAACGAAGCAAAGCACTTATCAGTGCATGCATTATTTCGTAAAGTGTTAACTCCCATTAAACTTTGGTTCATTGTCAATTTCAGTTAAATCTGAACAAATTTATCCATAACGAAATGTTAGAATTAGCAGTTGTAAGATGAAAACTTCAGTTTTAAATGTAAGCCGAGATAAACTAACCGGGTTAAAGTTTCTGTTTGCTCTTGCAGATAACATTAGTTCCTCAACATCACATATAATGTCTGCAAAACACATTCCTATATATTCATTAAGTTGTCAGTTAACTAATTACAACACATAAATTTAACTAAAATGAAAACTTTGTTATTAACAGTTCACGTCAATAAAGAGATAAATTTTCTCCTGATGTCAATTGCCGCCATATAGTCATTTTATTAGTAAGCATTCATGAATTTAGTGTAATTGAAAATGTCTTAACTCTATTTTATTATAAATGCTTTATTATGAATTTCTATTTGAGCATTTCACATGTATTTGAAGAAACATTTTTACATTTGAAATTTGCTGATGCAAATGACGTAGATAAAGCAGAAGAGAGGTTCTTCTCACTAACAATGGGAAGAAAACATCTAAGAGGACAGAAATAATAAAAGAATTTTAAAATATCACTACTGATTAAAGAATTACTTTATGATAAAGTGAATGCAAAATCTGTTTGTCATTTATTCTTTTATAAATAATCATTCAAAAATATATTTAAATTCAAAAGCAATAGAAAAATGAACTTACCATCCTTTTGAACAGATGAATAAAACATCAGAGATTGTAAGTATTTTTTTTCTTTTACATCTAAATTTCCAAATACAGTAAAACCTAGTAGTACGAGCACCTCCTTGTACGAACAGTTCACTTTACGCGTAGCCATTGGTAAGAGTACTTGTGTCCTATGAAGAGTAAAAATTCGTAGTGCGAGAGATCGCCTTCCTCACGCCTAGATAGTCTGTTTTAAGTTAAGTAGATTAATAAAACATGCATGCATTTTTATTATTCATAATTCATGTACAGTATTGTTTCTTTTTTGAACTGCACATTTTCTGTTTAAAAAAGGAAACTTAAAATAGGCATTTTGGAGAGGGCTCAGATTATTTATTTTTATATTAATTTCAATGCGAAAAATTTTTTTGTAATACAAGTAAATCCAAATTTCCGAATTTGAATAATTGTTTAAAATGATGTTGGTATCTGAATAAAAATGATTTTAAAGTGTAAACTATTAGTATTAAAACGACTTTAAAGATGTATTGAACTGCGAATATTAGTAAAGTATAAAAGAATGTTGAAATGTCATTTTGAACAAGATCTTGAATTAGAGTTGGTGTGTTAGTATTAATATTAGTTTGACGTAATGTTATAATGAGAGAATTGGTAAAAGTTTATAAGAATTTTGAGATGTGAGTTTAGTACAAATCTGAAAGAGTGTTGAAATGCCAATTTGAGCTTGTGTGGTTATTTCGTCTTAATATGGATTTTAATGTGTGTTGAAATGTAAGTATTCTTATGATTTTCAATGTAGATTCCAAAATTAACTTTAGTATTGTCGTATAGGAGATATAAATCTTGTACACTTCGTTTGCTGGTGTAAGGAGTGTGTTTGGAACTTGTACGTAAAAGAGAAAATTTTGTGTACTCTTGAGGTATAATGGAATGAAGAACTAGAGTTGTATAAATATATGTATTTATTATGTCTATACGTATAAATAATCATTAAATGGCAATAATAAGAATATAATAAATTAATATACCTCTTAAAAAAGAAATAGATGAATTGAAATAGCTATTCGAATGAAATAAGAAAATATTGAGTAAAGCTGGTTTAGTAAAAGACCTAGGGAGATAAATCCAAAAGAGCATAAATCAAGATGAGGAGGGATTGAATCCCTGGAGGCAATGCGGCTGGCCTGCAGCAGAGACAAACTACCTCAGGAGGACGGGGACACGGAGCAAAGGTGCCTGTATGCTGCATATGCTTCTACGGTCTTAACGTATAAACCAAGTTATCATAGGGCAATCTTCATTTGAAAAAAAAAAACTGTTGTAAAAATATCAAATGTGATAGACAGTGTGACAGCAGAAACACCTAACCAAACCTGTACACATTCTTTAGTCGCTAAATGTAATATTATTAGTTGAATGATTCCCTACAGTTGTGAGAAGCAGGCAGATATTTACTAGTTTTATGAAATTCGCTTCCATAATTGTCAATTATCGGCAAATGGTATTAAGACAATTAGTGGTCTTAATTGTATCAATATACAACAACAACAGTCAAAACACACACACACACAAACAAACACGCACAAACACACATAACAGCTATTCCTTAATAATTTTTTGAGTCTTAGGTTACAGATTATCTAAGAACAAGTTTACAGTTATAAATATAACTACAATATGATCACACCGATCCCAAGTCTGAGCGTGAAGTTACCAAAAGATCTACCATTTTTTCACCAACATCACTATTGTCTTCCTTTCCATAACATCCTTTCTCTAGTTTATTATGCTCACTCAGTTTGCTGAATTATTTCAAATTTATCGAACTAATAATACTTCATTTTCTAAACTCTTTTTTCTTACTATTATGTTCTCAATTGTAGAGTACATTGTAGTTCAACGAGACATATTACAATTATTTAAATTAAATTATATTTTAAATTAATATATCTCATTTAAATTAATATAATATTAAGTTATTAATAATCTCAATTCATGTCCATGTAGGATCATAAAATGAGATATACACTCATAAACAAAAAGGAAATTGCTGCAACAGCTGAAACTAGAGTTATTTAATATTATTATTAATTTTAACATATATATATATATATACATATATATATATATAAATTAAATACTACAATAAACTATATATATATATAAATTAAATACTACAATAAACAATATATATTTATATATATATTTAAAATGCTCTAAGGCCTTTCGTCACAACATCATCAGAGAGCTGAATGAAACAACAACAAAAAACATAATAACAAGTTAACCTGGCTGATTGAAGTCTTTAAGGCATCCCTGTCAGACAGGGATGCTAGCAATCTTGAAGACTTCAATCAGCCAGGTTAACTTGTTATTATGTTTTTTTGTTGTTGTTTCATTTAACTCTCTGATGATGTTGTGACGAAAGGCCTTAGAGCATTTTAACTAATATATATTGATTATTGTGGTATTTAATTCATAGATTATATCAAGAGTTATTGTTGATTATTAATTTATATATATATATATATATATATATATTCACCTCCTTTTTCTGCAAATGTGCAACACATACAATATATTAAATGCAATTATTAGTTAACTAATGTTTACATGGTGATGTTAAAGCAGTTTTTCAGAGACTGAATTGGTTTGTTTAAGAATTTGTATTGGCGCATAGTCTTATTTATCTTTGTCATCAATTGAGTTATTATTTCAAGATCAATCTATTAACAAGTTTATGGATCGAGAGAAACCCGAAGTAATGAAAAGTAAATTACTTCTCCCAGGATATATTTGGAAAGAAAATAAATGGAAGTGAAAGTAATAGAGACGTGGGCTGTGTTCTTTTCTGTGCCTTATGCAAAATGAATTTTGAATTAGAGAGAGGGCAGAGAGAAACCGTCAAGCGTTACTGAAAGAGGAAGGCTTCCAGAGGAAGGGAGCGGTGGACGAGTGCCTGAGGCAGTGCAGTATCGCAATCAAGCCGAGATTATCAAAATGAAAGCGTGCCGATACCTCAATCGCTCATTTCAATAAATTACCCTCAGCCCAACTTGGCTTGCCTACTTTCATTATACCATAAAGGGCCTTCTCAGATCTACATCAATTTTACGCTCCTGCTGAATGAGCGAAACATCTGTAGTTATAAATGAAAGTAACTCTTTCTAATACAAACAAAATCAAGAAAGTCAAGGTAAACTATATTCATTCTTTGTATAATTTCCTGATGAAAGGAACGCATTGATTAATAGGGCACTTTATTAGGTAGGCGTCAGAACCGGTAAGTTTACAGCTGGAACCACTTACCTTGTATGATTGCGTCAGGGTCTATCTTCCGTATGCTAGTACCAGAATCTAGAATCCCACACCTGCCCACCATTAATAGTCAAGAAATTAGATTTAAACTTGCTTCCTGATTCAAAACTAGAAAAAATGTTGAAGATATCTACTACTTCTCTCAAATTCAGGTTAGCTAAGGGGTTAACGTGCTCGTTCTTTGCTGGCAGGCCTGGGGTTCGATACCCACCTGGTCCTTGATTTATTCACGTTTCAGGTGAATAAGTCTGAACACGTCGCTCCTCGGAGAGAACGTTAAACCGTCGATCCTGAGTGTCTATGATGACAGGTACTCGTTAAAAATCCCTACTCTAAATACACTTGAGTTAGGCTAAATTTAAGATTCCCAATGTAGAAGCAACAGTTTAATGGGGCTTGCTCATTACTGAAATGGGTGCCAAATAATAAATGAGCCACAATTTCCTCCCCTAGAACAGCACTAAAAGGTCATATCTTTATAAGTGTGGGTTGTTGGAAAACAACCAAACAACATCTTCTCTTAACCCTAGTCAGGAGGCAATTAAGAGACTTTAATTACAATTTCCCTTTTGAGTTATCAAGTTAGGTTGCAGTAGTAGTTCTACAAGGGAACACACATAAGCCAAATATTTGCTATTATTTGTGATACCAAACAATGAGGATTAATTCTACACAGGAGTCCTAAATTTTGCTTAACATAAGTGCATTTAGATCAGGGATCTTTAACGAGTACCTGTGATCGCACAGGCTCGGGACCGACAGAATAACCTCTTATTCGAGGGATGACGTGCTCAGATTTCTTCACTTCCCACGTTAATAAATTGATGCCAAGAGAGGTATTAACTCTGGACGTGCCAGTTCAGAGACGAGCAGGTTGCCACTGGCTAACTTGGCCCCCAAGTCAGGTGATTACATACACACTTTTTGGCTGGGATTTAGTTTATAACTATAATAAGTACCCATAATTTTAAATATAATGAATACAAATAACAATTTCTATTCTTCTATTCAATCAGGCTCAGATATTCTTAACGGATAAATGACTTTTTTACTTTACTAATTATCAGAAGATACTCCTTTTCTATTTGGCATAATATCCATACGTTTGAAGTTTTATGTATCTCTGAAAGTAAGTAGTATATACCACAATATTCTGGAATAAGTATTGTGGAAAGGTCATAAATCATTGTGGACGAATGGAAAACGGTTGTATTATATACAAAACAATATATCGAAAAGGCAAAACTTTATGATCAGTAAGAATTACATAATTATAAGAATGCTATCCAAATCTTTGTTAGCATTGAGTTACTAATCTGAAAAAAAGCAGTCAAAGTGTTTGAACTGCGTTCTCCTGTTTATAAAATTTGTTTCTGTGCAAACTTTTTTGTAATTTTTAATAATGAATGAATACCTCGTAGTGACCGAATGCACCGGTAGAGTATATTACAATGGTCAAGTATTAGTGAAGTGTAATAATATTACAGTATGATAATACAACCCAATTTGGCGGAGAACATGTAAAACAAGTATATGAAGTAAAATGATAAGAAAAACACCAGAAAATTGATGTAAATATACACAAATTTACATAAATGGTCAATTATTGATTTCTGTTAAGTTCCTGAACTCTTTCTCACTTAAGCAGATGATTTATTTTTTACTTTGAAGAAAAAGAAGATAAAAAAGTATTATTTGATGTGGGTTAATATTTTCAAAATGAAATTTTTCGTTAGTTTCTTCTGTTGTTAGTTTCTAAGATATGTAGCCAATTTCATGACAGTGGTAGCAGGACAGCAGCTACATTGAACAGTCACGGTAAACCACCTTTCGAATCACTTGAAATGAGTAAAAAAATCAAGGTGTTGATTCCACATCAACTTCCTAGATATACCTTTACCCACGTCTATTTAAAGACTTAAATATTAATGAATAAGGATAACAAAAGGTATTCGTTATAAATTTGAATAGGAAATATCACAGCACTTCTATCAGACAGCGTACAAATCCATTCATAACCATTTAGTAAATTCCATTGTCCCTAAGCAGGTTTTTTCCGTTTTCAAACATATACTGAATCACAATTTTCACACTTGGACCCACAACATTTTTTATTTTTTCATAGTGAATGACATATATGTGCTAACAGTAAACCTTTTATTTAATTGTCGAAAAAATGGTTTTAATCGTATAAAAATCAAATGAAACAGAAATATATGCATTAGGAAAAGACATCAGTTTTCTCTCCGAAGACAAGTTTTTGCTATTTGTTGGAAATTAACTTTGATGATATAAAATTAGCTTTGCGCAGAGATTTCATTTATAAATAATCTCCATTATAAAATAAAAGGAAGAAACACTAAGACTCAGCACAAAAGGTTTTATCCAACGACACGTCTCCAACACTAATGTTTCCTCCCATCATTCTAATCATTGTATGAAGCAAATTCCACACAATGAACGATAGTGTATATCTCGTCGGTATTTAAATGTCCATCATGATTCTCATTAGTTCATAAAGAACTTTAGAACAACAAAGGTGTAAATATAACAAATGATGATGAATCCAGAGCTGTATTTATATAGGATATAGTTGATTACAATTTGAAAATAGAAAACTTGCTACCTGACAAAACTGTTTACGAATTAAATCCAATACAATTGAAAAATGTAACGGTTCTTTTACTAATAAACTGAACAATATTCTTAAAAACAAAGAATAAATAACGAAATTTACATCCAAATTCCCTTCTTTGCCGTATTTTGTACTGTTTAATAACAAGCAACTGTTTTAAACATTATCATTATCCCTGTTAGATCAGTAGGTTATAAATTGCCGAATGGTTCGTACAAATATTGTCCCCTTTAGATGGCGCCACTTCCCATAGCCATATTAAAAACAGCTGGAATCGTGTTTCGAAACTAAATCCCCTTTTCCTATCAAAATTGTTTTTTGATCACCTTTGATGTCAAAACGCTATTTAAAAATGTTTTAGTGAATGAGTTGTTATAGAACATATCTGAACTCGGCTGTTACAGTTCCAAAACTTAAAGAATTTTTAACTTGTCTTTGTGATGATCGTTGCCGTTATTCCTTTCAAAGTAATTTTTTTACACAACATTGTGACTTGGTGTTGGGAAGCTACCTTTCTCTGGTCCTGAGCAATGTATGTATGAAATTTGTAAAAATTCAAATTTGCATCCAATCTTTTCAAAAAATGCTGGATGGTAACACAATGTTATTGACATCATATGTTTTTGATTTTATAATGAAGATGTTACAGTATTTTTGGATAATCTAAACAATTGAGTTCCGTCCATTCAGTTTACATTGGGTGTTGAAACACCTGACAACCTGACATATTTAGTTACATGTTTGCATGCAATTGGCTCTAAATTTAATTTACTTATATACAAAAAAACCCGTTCAGGTTTATTTCTATGTAAAATTTTTTTTCTGTAGAAAGAAGAAAACTAAACAATCATTAAGAAATGAGAATGATAAAGAACGCTTACCTAAATGAAATTAAATAAGTTATGTCATTCAACCAAACATTAAGAGATTTTCTTTCTTAGCGCAAAAAATTTGACGTTTCAGTTGTCTTCAATAGTAAAGGCAATTTATTAAACTTACTTTTAACAATTTTTTGAAAAAATATAAAAAATATTTATGTATATATCCCGTGTGAGAATGGTTGGAAAAGAGTGAGAACATACATATTCGGGTTACCCAACAAAAAGTACTCTTTAAGGAGACAAAACTATGTTTAAAACATTATTTCAGCTTATCAACAGCAACAATCATGCAATAAAACTGGAAACCAAGGAATTGATTTTTTGATCTTCAGACATTGAGGATAGTGGCCTAATTAAAAATCATTTTGAAAACCCGATCTACAGCAGTCCATCCCTCTTTAAGTTAGACAATGTTTTAATTAAAGGAGTAGTTAAACAAATTAAACTGCTTGCTCATTTGCAACCACCTTAATGTTGACTCTAATTTAACTACTGATTTTGTCCCTTCTACCTAATGATTATTTATGTTTATTTATTTTCATTTGTGTTTTGGTGCCTTATTGTCAAACTATATTGGCCTTTTTTTTTTAGTTTTTCTAAACTATGATCATTAATGATAAGATAAACATAATTATCATTTCTTCTTTACTAGGATTTGTAAGTTACATTTTCAGTTAAAGGAGTATGTAGATTGATGAGCACTCGGGTTCTAAAGGATAAGATAAGGTGGGCAGTTATGTCTGCCGTGAGGTTCGACTGACCCACAATGCTTTAAAGACATACCCATAGCCTATAGCAGAGTTTTTCAAAACTTTTTTTCGACGCGGAACGCTTTTTGGTTACAGTAACTTTCTCGGGAACCCCAGATTCTAATGATTTCATACGATCATAATATAAATATTTTCATATGCCTTTTTAAATAGTATGTATGTTTAAAAACAATTAAAAAAAAAGCAATATTACTGCAATGTGTATTTTTCGAATAAAAATTCAAAACTAAAAGACTTTAATTTTCATAATTTCCACAAGTGCATAACACATAAAACAGAATTACTAGCAATTTTAACACAGAGTGTGTTTTGTAATCATTTTTGGCTTTATAGTTGAGAGTTGGATTCTCAAGTCAGCCCCAGCATTAAGTCTACTTGGGTATTTGGTTTCTATGACAGTTTAAAGGGAAAATCCAGTTTCACATAAGTAGATAGTGGGAAATGGCAGCAATGTGTGAAGTGCTACTTTTGCAATAGCAGAAAATTCGGGAATAAGATAGTTCCAAAAACTGACTAGTGATTCATCCTAAATATGAATAAAATGTTGACTATTTCTAATTATGGATATATTTTGATATAAACATTATTCGGTTTCATGATTCACAAGAAATATAGAATAAATCCATACTCGCAAAAAAATGTTATAAAAATGTTTTTACTAACTGTTTATCACTAATATTGCTAGTCGACATGTTTCCAATGTACCACATTCATCATCAGGACAATAATCAGAATAATAGTAGGATTGTTAGTTTATATATATAGAAGTGGATTACTATTGGAATGTTCACAGGACATCACCCTGGGTCACGGGACATTATGGGGGATTAAGGCAGGGCGGTGGGACTCACCTACTACCTGCTAATCTGGTTTGGCCTGTTGGAAAATAGTTTTAAAATTCCACAAGAATTATTAAGTTGGATATTTATGGCTGACTGTTTTTCTTGAATTATTAATGCTTCTAATATTTGTAATTTAACATGGTTTCTTTCTTTAGCGATAATTTTCATGGAATTCACCATCATTTCTCTTGTGGGTTTTGTCTTATGAAGTGCTGTTTTATGGCATTTTGGCACGCCGGCAGAAAGGTGCATCGTAATTCTTCTCGATAATGAAGTCGTGGTCATTCCTATACATGAGCTTGTACGGGCCTCGCAACTCCCGATATTACATGAATACTCATATACAAGATTTGTTTCTTTTGATTCTTTTATGCTAGGACAATACTCCATATTTACCTCCGACATTCCAGAATCTCCCCATACAGTCTTAGCCACATTTGCTGACGACAAGGCAATCCTTTACACAAATGACAGTCCTGAGCTAGCATCCTACTATATCCAGCAACACTTAAACGTTATAGAGTCATGGCTGAAGTGTTGGAGAATACGCATTAACGAACAGAAAAGTGTTCACGTAACATTCACGTTGCGGTCAGATGCGTGTTCTCCAGTCTTCCTTAACCATATTCCGATCCCTCAAACTACAACCACCAAATACTTAGGACTGCACCTTGACAGACGTCTTACTTGGGCTCCCCATACCAAAATGAAAAGAACAGAACTAAACAGACGATATAGACTTTTAATTCACTTACTTGATAATCGTTCAAAATTAACAACTGTCAATAAACTATTACTATATAAATCTATGATTATGCCTATTTGGACTTACGGAATTGAAATATGGGGAGAAACAAAATCTAGCAATGCCCAGAGGTATGGGGAGCCCAAGTAAGACGTCTGTCAAGGTGCAGTCCTAAGTATTTGGTGGTTGTAGTTTGAGGGATCGGAATATGGTTAAGGAAGACTGGAGAACACGCATCTGACCGCAACGTGAATGTTACGTGAACACTTTTCTGTTCGTTAATGCGTATTCTCCAACACTTCAGCCATGACTCTATAACGTTTAAGTGTTGCTGGATATAGTAGGATGACACAAAGACAGACACAAAAGACACAAAGACAGACACAAAAGTTACAATAACAGACACAAAAGACACAAAGACAGACTTGTAACTTTTGTGTCTGTCTTTGTGTCTTTTGTGTCTGTCTTTGTGTCTTTTGTGTCTGTCTTTGTGTCTTTTGTGTCTGTCTTTGTGTCTTTTGTGTCTGTCTTTGTGTCTTTTGTGTCTGTCTTTGTGTCTTTTGTGTCTGTCTTTGTGTCTTTTGTGCCTGTCTTTTTGTCTTTTGTGTCTGTCTTTGTGTCTTTTGTGTCTGTCTTTGTGTCTTTTGTGTCTGTCTTTGTGTCTTTTGTGTCTGTCTTTGTGTCTTTTGTGTCTGTCTTTGTGTCTTTTGTGTCTGTCTTTGTGTCTTTTGTGTCTGTCTTTGTGTCTTTTGTGTCTGTCTTTGTGTCTTTTGTGTCTGTCTTTGTGTCTTTTGTGCCTGTCTTTGTGTCTTTTGTGTCTGTCTTTGTGTCTTTTGTGTCTGTCTTTGTGTTTTTTGTGTCTGTCTTTGTGTCTTTTGTGTCTGTCTTTGTGTCTTTTGTTTCTGTCTTTGTGTCTTTTGTGTCTGTCTTTGTGTCTTTTGTGTCTGTCGTTGTGTCTTTTGTGTCTGTCTTTGTGTCTTTTGTGTCTGTCTTTGTGTCTTTTGTGTCTGTCTTTGTGTCTTTTGTGTCTGTCTTTGTGTCTTTTGTGTCTGTCTTTGTGTCTTTTGTGTCTGTCTTTGTGTCTTTTGTGTCTGTCATTGTAACTTTTGTGTCTGTCTTTGTGTCTTTTGTGTCTGTCTTTGTGTCATCCTACTATATCCAGCAACACTTAAACGTTATAGAGTCATGGCTGAAGTGTTGGAGAATACGCATTAACGAACAGAAAAGTGTTCACGTAACATTCACGTTGCGGTCAGATGCGTGTTCTCCAGTCTTCCTTAACCATATTCCGATCCCTCAAACTACAACCACCAAATACTTAGGACTGCACCTTGACAGACGTCTTACTTGGGCTCCCCATACCAAAATGAAAAGAACAGAACTAAACAGACGATATAGACTTTTAATTCACTTACTTGATAATCGTTCAAAATTAACAACTGTCAATAAACTATTACTATATAAATCTATGATTATGCCTATTTGGACTTACGGAATTGAAATATGGGGAGAAACAAAATCTAGCAATGCCCAGAGGATACAAGCTATTCAGTGAAAAATTCTTAGAAAAATTCTTCATTGTCCCTTTTACATACCAAATCAAACAATCTATTCAGACCTCAGGATTTACAGTTCATCAAGTAGCAATATCTCGCTACAAAGCCTTCCATAAAAATCTTTGTAGCAATAACATTTCCCTTAGTCCAAAACATCTCCTCAACAAATATCCCAGGAAATCCCCAAAGGCGCCTGAAGAGAAACTGGCCAAGAGACTTATTAGTGTGAATTACTCTAGTGACTTGTAAATTTAATCTAAGTTTCATATCTTATTTCTCACGCCAGGAAGTATAATTACTGAATTATTTCTTCCCTCCTGCCTCCATGTGTAATGTATATATTTCCTTCATCATTGTCACTGGTAATGTTACATTTGCATTGTTGTGACTATGTAAAATAAAATAAAAAAAAAATGCTAGGACTATTTTTCATTATTAAACTGCCTATTGAAGGGCTTTTGTAGTAGGTTATCAGATCAAACTATCCTCAGGCTTAATGCATTTAATCTTGAACATTCCAATAGTAATCCACCTCTATATATATAAACTAACAATCCTACTATTATTCTCATTATAGTCCTGATGATGAATGTAGTACATTCGAAACATGTCGACTAGTAATATTGGTGATAAGCTTTATAGTTTTAATGAAGAGACGAGGAGGGAATCCCGGAAACTGGAGAAATTGTAAGAAACAGATACAAGCCAAATATGGTGCGTTATTTAACAATATATATATATAGCCTTTAGAAGAATCAATGAAAGTAATTTCATTTCATCAAATATTCATTCTATAGGATACGATAAAGAGGTATGCTGAAAGTTTGGAATTAAGGAGATGAGCATATATGTTCACCAATATTTAATTTGTTTAAATGTGCTGATGTTTTTGGTTAGAGATGGTTGTAAATTATTTATAGCGATTTAAGGTAAAATTAATGGAGGGAAGGAAAAGCAGAAAGGAAGCCATGATTTATTGATGACTGAGACGGGAATGTCATGCATAGATAGTGGATGGAGCGAGACCATGTTCTAATTGTGACGGGTCTTGCGGTGGGCAACCACTGCTGATGCAGTTACGTCGCCCACCTAGACCGCCAGTCGGTCCAAACCGCCTTTTACTCAGTATAATCAACCCTTTTGTGCCCTGGTAACCGAGTTATGCAATTACCATAATCTAGTCTACTTTGATAATTAGCTTCCTTTGATAACAGCTCAACATTTGCCTAAACTGATAAGGGTCACATTAATCTAGAGTGCATATCAAGTCATATCCTGAATCCCTTCATATTTAGAATATAATTTTGCCGTATATATATATATATATATATATATATATATATATATAAAGATTTCACATAAACACGTGAAATAACAATCAATGATCAAACTACAATAAGAAAATGGGAAAACAAGACTAAGATCTTTCAACCGTAACAAGCGATCTTCGTCAGAGTCAAAAACCCAACTGAAACACTAGATGCAGAGAACATCTGATGAGGGGTTGAGAAGAGTGGGAGGGAAGAGTGGTATTTTAAAAGGGTGAAAGCACAGGAAAGGACTAATGTCCAGAAAGGGATGTTTAAGATGTTTCCAGAAAGGGGAAACAAAGGAGTACAGTAAGAAAGAGTAAAAAACTATCCGCTAGCTGTCAACCCTCTTAGAAGAGGCTATTGCCCTCGTAACAAAAGTATCAAGTTTGAAGAGACCGTTACTAATGTTTATAATATTAGATCTATTAAATTTAATTAGAGACGATTCAATAATATTTCTTAACAACATTGATTTTTCATAGGTAATAAATTTAGCTCCTGTCCAATCAATATGATGATTTTCATTTTTTATATGCAAGAATAAGGCACTACTTTTTTCCTGTCTACTTACGTTGTATTGGTGTTGTTTTACACGTGTTTTTAATGATTTACCAGTTTGACCAATATAAATTTTATGGCAATTTTTGCACGGAATTTTATAAATACCAGCGTACTCCAATTCGCTTGGAGAGTTTTTTATTAACATATTACCCACGTTATTACGATTAGAAAACACTATATTAAAATCAAGTTGTTTGGCTAATCTTGGAAGGGGGTCCAATGATTCGTGGTATGGCAAAACTATAGAATTTGATAATAAAAGGGGCTCTTTTGAAGTATTAGAGAAAGTTTTTTTAGCACCCTTCAAAGCTAAATCGATATAAGAGGAGTGGTATTTTAATGAAAGGGCAATTGATCTAATGTTGTTAATCTCTTCATTAAGGAATTCGGGGGAGCAAACTCTTAACGCCCTCAAAAACATATTTCTAAAAACAGAAATTTTAACATTTTTTGAATGGGAAGAATAAAAATGAACAGATGCAAGAACATTCGTAGGTTTTATTCTTCCCATCAAAAAATGTTAAAACTTCTGTTTTTAGAAATATGTTTTTGAGGGCGTTAAGAGTGTGCTCTCCTAAATTCCTTAATGAAGAGATTTTAACAACAACTGCAGTCTGAATGAACACGTGACACTGAACTGAAAATATAACTTAGTTTTTCTGTTTCAAAATTTATACTTCTACCTATGAAAAAAGTTGACTTTGAGGTCAAAAAAAAGGTTGACTCAACGTCAAAATCTCAGGCTTGACGTTAAGATTTGCAGTCATAGACTTGCCATGTTGAGTTATCCCTGCCACTGCAAGTGTGACATCACTAAGTACCTCCAAGTACTTCTTACTAAAAATCTACATCTAAGTAACTTATGCGATGTAATAAAAGGGATATTCACTGACACAAACGATCCTAAAATTGTTTCATTTAATTCACGAAAGCGTAAAATGTACAAGTTTGCAATACTGGTCATTCGTCTAATCTAAACTAGATCAGTGAAAGGTTGTTATATTGGTTAACGTGCCTGCCGTTATTACTGATAGTTCCTAGTTTGTAGATCACTATGTGAGTTCACATGGGTGATAGAAAAATTTTTATGTAAGTCATCCCTCTGAAAATACAAATCGACTTTGACCTCACTGGTAGGTTATTGTGTACATAACATATAAGAAAATTTACGCCATAATATAAAGTCCATACATTTGAGAACACAAAACTTAGAACATTGAATTATCATCAAACAAGTAATGCGGATTCCTCACAAATTGTAGAAGTGGAGATCATTGAAATTGAAATACATTGAAAAAACACATGCAGATAATAAGCATGAAAAGTGGTCGTTGGTAGAAAATAAATGCTAACAATATGACGTGGTTTATAGATTTACGAATAACCATATTTTTAAAAATTGTCCAGCTATTAATAATGAATGAACATTTAAGAGGTTTGATAAAGGCGAAAATAAAATACGAAAGTTTGGTTGTTCACACTCTTTGTTATGTTGTCAGATTTTGCGAGTTTTATAAAAAACTTCCGTCCTTTTAAGGAGCATTCAGAGCTTTGAATATCCGGCTTTTTGTCGAGTTTAAAACCTTGCCTGAAATAAGACATTTTTCAAAAATGAACAGAAATATAACTTTTGCGAAAGAAAGCATGGAAATAATGGAATGCTTAACAGTATTCGCCTTCGGTAAAAGCACTTTTCTTGAAACTTAATAAACAGAGTAGCAGCCGTCATTTGCCTGTCATTACAATCACCTCTCCTTTATCAGTAAAGTGATAATTCTCTGTGGCATGTTTGTCTCTTTCTATCCAGATTGTTCAAAATAAGTGTGCCTGCCTTATAGCCAGGACTCCTTGGCCCCCGTAATGTTGATATTCACCATGATTTGAAAATGGAATCCATAGATGCTACATCACCCGACTTACTACCAATGAAGACAACAAACTATCTACTCATCCAAACCCCCTTGTACAAACTCTAAACCCTGTCGCCAACCTTCCTCATCCTCACTGAATAATTACTTCATCCAGTCACTATCTGACTACCTTTCCAGCTCATGACTAAAAACATTGAAAACTATGACTAACAAGACCACATGACCGCGAATACGACATCATTACTGTACAGACTAACTTAATATCCGACATGAATTACTGACATTCCAAGTTAAAGTAGCACAGTGATCAAGCAGTAGAAGGCCTCTGGTCTGGAACTGATAGTTAGACGTTCACAATAGTGCGCGGTTATATTCGTTGGTCGTTGTCTCTTTCTTTTCTTATCAGCTGAACTCTCAAACATCTGTCAGCTATCATTGTGGCATAGGTAAATCACCTATTGTGACATTTCTCACTAAACCACCAGATACTCTATCAGTTAAAGCAAGGCCTCCCTACCTATACAATTTTTCTTGTCTAAAAATGTATTTTAAGTCTTCTCGAAACCATTAGAACCGTAAAATATTTACTTCTCTTCGTGACTACTGCATATATCTGACTATAGGTCGTCCGAACTATTTCCTGACCCTTGTCTATAAGGGCATGTGAACAAGAATTTTTTTCTTCAAAATGTAATTCGAGATGTTTTTAATAACTATATTCACTCATAAATTTTATTTAAGATTATTTATTAAACGCAAAATATTCCTTTGACAAATAATTAACTCTATATTATATTCAATTTTCTTAAATATTAAATTTTTTTTTAAATAATATATTTCAGTTGTACAAAACAATTAGGATATATAAATCCTACTGATAACACAGATATAGAAGTGGGCATAACTCATTTCTTTATTTCTACAATCATCGTTATCAGGAGTCAAAGAGACTAACAGGAATGTAGGGTGGTGACTGTACTCGATTAGCTGCCTTTCTGCGACACTCTTCGTCTCCTGAACACGACGACCGTCGAACAGTAGAAGTGAGTTATGTCTCGTTCTATCTCATACTACTTTCATTTTAATCATTTCACTGCATTATATATATATATATATATATATATTATCAAACCACAATGAGAAATGGGAAAACAAGACAAAGATCTTTCAATCGTAATAAGCTGTCTTCGTCAGAGTCAAAAACCCAACTTTGGTGAGTTGTGTTCAAACAATTCAAGTCACGTGCTCATTCAAACTAAAAAGTTGTTCTTAAAATCCACAGACTATTTTTCTTTGTAAAATAATCTTTAATACAATAATTAGTTTTTATGTTTCAAAAAATGTTATACTTCTGCCTACGATAAAGTTTTAAATAAAAACCGAAACGTTGGCAATGAGAGTTTAATTTGAACCTGAAGAACTGACCGATTTCTGATAGACATTAATTTTTTATATATACGAGTATGTATAGAAAATGTCAAAATAATTCTAAATAATGCATACTTTGTATTAGTTTATGAATGAAATAGAAAATAATTAAAACTGTTTTACAAAATTCTATCTTTTATTACAAGGTAATCTTGAAGTGGCTAGTAATAAACGCCCTTCATCATCAAAGCAGCGTCAAGAGGTGAGTGGTTTAGAAGCTTAATGAGTTTTCCTACTCAGAATACTTCAAAAATCTATATTGCTTTACTTTCCTCTACTGTTCATTGAAATCGCTAAAGATCTACGTATAAACTACGGCAAAATAAACTCATTTTTGTGACTTGCTGAAGTTGGTAGAGGAAATTTTGAGTGTTTCATATCCGCAGTAGATTTAAACATTTAAGAATAATACAACTTGTTCAAAAAACTGAGTTTTGATATAGTACAGTTTTTGCAATATAATAACACCAACAATAAAATTGATAATTATGGTGCATATCAATTACCCATTGAATTTATTAAAAAATATGTACTGCTCTCTGTTTGGTTTGATATTGTCCTTTAAGCATACCTCTCATGGTTGTTTTGTAAAGCCAGTTATACCGTATGCCACTTTCTTTTCACCAGATTCATTCAGTTGGTAATTTTAAGCTGTAATTTTAAGAAAGGGAGACTAAGCACGTTGTAGACGCAATGGCAAGTAACCCACCAACCAAGGTTGGTTACTTGCCGTTGCGTCTACAACGTGCCTGGTCTCCCTTTCTCTTTTCTCCTGAAGACGGATTACCCGAAAATTTGAGTCTTTTAGTGAGTTTCCTTACTCCGTGTGTTACTCTTCTTGAATTTTGAACTCTTATTGTGTCCGGTTAGGATCCTGTTTCGTTTTATTAAGTAAAAAATATATATATATATATATATATATATACGTTTTCGATGAAAATACGATCCGAAATGGACAAATGCAGTTCAATGTACATAGAAAAATTAAAAACACACACTTACAGTCTCTAATTTTCGGTTGAACAGTCTTCAGGAGAGATAAGGAAACCAAGCGCACTGGTACAGAGACTTGGCAATGAGAGTTTAATTTGAACCTGAAGAACTGACCGATTTCGGATAAACATTATTTTTTGATATATATGTATAGAAAATTTCAGACATATCAGAGACTTCAAAATGTCAGAGACATCAACCGTCTCTGTACTACTGTGGTTTCCCTCTCTTATCTCTCCTGAAGACGGTTCAACCGAAAATTAGAGACTGTAAGTGTGAGTTTTTAATTTCTCTATGTACATTCATGTATATATATATATATATATATATATATATATATATACTTTGTAATATTGCAATTTTTACTTTACTAAACTCTGGATTGGCATACACTCAACTTTACTATGCGTAAACATAATATCAATCTTCTTGACTCACATAATCAGTTATTATGTGGTATTTACTCATTATAGGGTAAAAATCTAATGAAATGGTCTCCACATATAAAAATTTTAATGATATAAACAACATGTTCAAAACGCGTTGTTTATATCATTAAAATTTTTATATCTGGAGACCATTTCATTAGATTTTTACCCTACATTGATTTTTTGTTTCATTTTTATTTAACTAATAGTTCTAATATAGATACATTCATTAGCTCCAACCATATCTGTGGAAATGGTTAAACATTAAACTCCTTGTTCCAATCGGCCCAATATCGCATATATTGGTTTGTGTTCCAGTTGGTCCAATATTACATATATTGGTTTCGGATCAGATAAGTAAGTTTCATAAACTCCGGTTGTATGTATATTTCTGCAAAAAATTTATCTAATTTACCATTCAATTAGTTGTTACTAAATCTCGTTCTAATTGTGAATATCACTTATATTGACTTATATAACTGCACTGTAGGTTGTTTTCTTTGATGTTGTAGTTACCGTCACCTAAGAACAAGATATCATAGTAGTACCTCGGTCTTCGAACGACTTTGAACTCGAACAAATTGGAGTTCAAACCAAATTACTCCATAATTCTGGAATAAATTATTGTTTAAGGTAAAAACAATAAACTTTTTAATTATTGTAACAAAGGGAACACTGTATACTACTTGTCTGTTTGAAATTATTTGGTTCAATTTTTAAGACAATAAGTTACCTATTAATAATAACAAATACTAATTACTAAACAAACTAGTAATTGACAATTAAATAAAATGAAATAGAAAAAATTGATATAAATAAGAAACACAAGGAAATACTACATAAAAGATACTGACATTTTAAATAATGCTTAAAATTAATTTCTTTATACATCAATAATTAAATTGAAAGTAGTAATCCATTAAATAATTTTATACAACTATTTGTAAGATATAATCAATTGAATATAAGCTGACAATATGGTTTAGCAAGATTATTAAAATTAGTTTAAAACAAGAAAGTGTTGTAAATAACAATTTCTGAATGTTTGCATTAAAGCATTGATTAAATAAAAAGTTACATTCATATTCTGTTATTGATTTGTTTGTTGGAAGTATAACTTTACAACTTTATTCATAGATGTATACAATATCAAAGTTAAAATGTCATTAAAAACCGATCCTTAGTCACATTATAACATTTTTATATTAATATTTGTGGATATGTCTTCCTATTAATATACAGACAACAATGAAATATATAATTTTCTGTAAATGATAAGAAATAATTAAATAGATGATTATTACATTATTTTTCGTAGGAATAATTTATTTTAAACTAAACTTTAACTACATATTAACATAAATGAATCACCTTTAAAAGTTTTTGTGGCATTATTTAATCTAAATACTATTAATTATTATGGTAATTAGTAAGATGACTTTTATTTTTATTTACATTAAATAAACCAGTGTAATTATTCTCAGTCTACTTTTGTTTGCTTTCATCAATAGTTATAATATAATTCAATAGAAGGTAATTAGAAATAGAAGATAATAGAAATAAAACAATAGAAGATAATTTTTAATAGTGTACTGACTTTCTTTTTGATGCGCAGATACTTTCGTAGTTTCTTTTTCAAACACTTATACGACCATGAAAATAATTTCTCACAGGTGAAACACGTAGTAATCTAATTAATAAAATCAATTTTAAACTGCTATATACAACAATCTTCGATTAAACTAAACTTCGATTAAAAAAACAGACACTTAGAGGAATAAAAGATAAACCGACGCCATGTTGAAAAACATAAAAGTGATTTGACTCGTAATTAAGTCAGTGTAGACACAAATGACGGGAAATAACAATGAACTAAATTCAGACCTACAAATGTGAGTGAGTTTAATTCAACAAGAAATTGTTCTATACAGTCGATATAAATTTTAAATAAACATTTTTAAATAGATATTTTATAATAAAACTAAAAATACTCAAATAATACAAATATCAGTGGATTTAGTAAATGATTTTTAAGATCGCTCGATAACAATCTATTTTATATTTTAAAAAAATTGTGTTGGTGTGCACTCAACTTTGCTATAAGTAAATGTATTATTAAGTTAATTGGCAAGCATTTCTATTCAATGATTCCCTTTAATGTAATAATGTCTATTTTGCTAATTTTAACGAAAATGTCATTTTACCAGATCTTGTAAACAATATAAAGTTAACAATGATTAATAATTAAGATTAGTCATTCTCTGAAAAATATTTTTTATTAATTTTCAAAATGTTGCGAATTTATATGATAGAGTTTATATAGTCAATTATCATCATTTCAAAGAGTTTGTAAAAAAGAAATAGATAAATATATATCTAATAAGAAACAACCATTTCTTTAAATTTTACTGATTTTGTAGTAGCATTATTTGTAGTAGCATTAAGTCTAATTCGTTATTTAGTTTATGGCAGAATATAAGAGAAATCCAGTTTCACATAAGTAAAATATCAAATTGATATCTTACAGAAAAGATTTGTAAAATTTACAGATATTGTATATGGCCTCATAGTGTATATGAGCCTTATTGTTTGGGAGCAATTATGCCTTATAGGAAGGTCACATTTTTGCCAAAAACCTGTTTTTAGGCTCCATATTTTTCTCTTAAATAACCAATTCTAGAGTCTTGAAATTTTTGCATTATTTTTGAGGCAATAAAAGCAATAAACGAAAAATAACTTCAGATTTTTAAAACAACAGGAAATATTTTTTTTTTAATTAAATGTAAAAATTTTGACAAAGTAAAAAAAAATTGTAATTCATTCTGAAGCTTTATGAGAACGATACAAGCCGTACCCTTTGACAGACGAAAATGAAACTATATCCAAAAATAGAACATTCAGAGCAGGATAACTTCAGAGAATTTTTTTCAAAATCACATTCACCAAAGGGAGGTTACAGTACAATTTCTGTTTTAAGAAAATGCTTTTCTGACACAAACAGCTCTTTTAAAAAAAATCATAATATTTTGCCAAAAAATTGAACAGTAAATTAATAATTAATAAAAAAAAATCTTGAAATTTCAATTATGGCAAAGAGCAAAAAGGTATATTCAAAAACTGAGTATTGATGCTGCACTAATAGTTTACTTGCTATACTTTTATTTCTTAACATATATTTATATAGTTTACATTGACTTAGAAATATTTTGAGTCAATTCAGTGATATAAAATTGATGTTAGAGCCTTAATGCAATTTTTTAAAATAATTTAATAACTTAATAAGAGATAAAAAAAGAACAAAATTCTTTTTGGTGTAAAAAGCAACACCAATCAAACATATAATTTCTGATGATTTCAATGGTATTATGAATTTGTCTCATAAAATGAATCAATCATAAAATCAATCAATATATTGCACCCTTGAACAAACTTATTATCATGTAAATTTTTGTTGTTTATGAATCATATTAACTTTGGGAAATATTGAAGCGTGAGGAATCAACTCTTTCCTATTATGTTGTTCACAATTATCCTATTTTTTTTTTACTATTCTAGTCTAATAGTTCATATCTATTATTATACTAAAATATCTGTTCATTAATATAGCTTCTCGACCACTGATTTATCAAGTTCAAAGGGGTTCTTGAGGATTTTGGTCATAAAGGAAATTAAACTCCTGTTTTTACGCCGACGTTTCGCCAAAAGTTCTTTGGCATTTTCAAGGCTCAAAAACCAATTTACTGACAACATAAGTAGAGCAAGACAAATATCCACGGAATACCAACCAAGAGAAAACAAAAAAAAAATAAACAAACATACAGTAAAAAGAAAACCACAAAAAGATCATAAAATATCCAGTGTTATTGTTCTTATTTAAAAAAAATCTGGAGTGGCCTTCACTCAACTTTACTATAAGTAACTTAATATCAAATTTCTTGAGTATATAATATATAACGTCTCAATTAAGCATAATGTTAACATCTAAATGGGATATGATTATTAGTCTTTCATTCCTGAGGTAGTACAGATAGTGATAGAAGGACATATCAATATATAAACTTATTTTGGTACATCACACAGCTGATGCAAATAATTTCATTAGTATAACTACAACAGTAATAAAATTTTTGAAAAACCAAAGTGAACATTTCTTAATACGAAATATTCTCCTACAAGAGAACATAGCCTCTGTTCAAATAGCCAGTGGATTTCTTACATCGTTTACTTGACATCCTTCTACATTCAATATTAAAGTAAAATTTTCAAATTTAAAATAGGAAAATACCCTTTTTTCTCTGAAAAACATCATAAACAGCTAAGAAAATGTTGTTTTAAGGTGATTTATAATTAAAGATGTACAATAATTACATTTATTAATCTCTCAACGAAAGATGTCAATTTTGAATTATCTTTTACATTTTTGGTTTTTTACAGAATTATTATACTTTGAATTTTATGGCTTCTTAGTATCAAAAAACATATATACGAATTTTTTCAGAGTGTGTGTTATCATTTTCCTGCACAATATTATTCCTCTTACATCTCATATAAGTCAATAAACATTTTAAATTGTTCCTTTATAAATATCAATTTTATCTCAGTGGAATCGCTCAAAAAATTTCTAAGTCAATGTAAACAACGAAAAAAAATTCAAAAAATTCGACAAGTATAGCAGGTGATCTCTTAGTCAAAGATAGACAAACAGTTTTTATAGCGTTATAGCTCTTTCCCATAATTGAAACTTCATGATTTTTTTTTATGAATTGCTAATTTTTTGTTCCATTTTTGGTCAAATTTTCATTATTTTTTAATCAGCCGTTTAGCGTCAAAAAAACATTTTCTAAAAACACAAATCGTACTGTAACGCCCCATTAGCGAATGTAATTTTGAAAAACAATATCTCAATTCATTCTACACATAATGTTCTATTTATAGGCATAGTTTCATTCTTGTCCGTCAAACAGTATGGCTTGTATCGCTCTCACAAGGTTTGAGATTGGATTATAAGTCAAAATTTGTACATTTTATTGAAACAAAAATATTTCCTGTTGATTTAAAATTCTAAATATATTTTTCGTTTGTTCCATTTGTAACCTCAAAGATAATATCAAAATTTCAAAACTCTAGGGTTATCAGTTTAGGAGAAATAAATGTTTTAAAAAAAACGGTTTTTGGCAAAAAAAGTGACTTTCCCATCATGCATAATTCTTCCCAAACAATAGGGATCTTCGTCTTTATGGGGCCCATTTTTGTGTAAAATATCAACTTGATCCATCAAAGATTCTGGACCGTAGCGTGGTAACAAGCAATGCTAACACACTCACCCACCCACCCACACACACACAGACATCATCGTAAAAACTTCATAAAACGACTTCTGGGACCTCAAAACATGTAATTCCGTCAAAATCTCGAGATCGAATTTTTTCACGATCACTATACTTTACTTATAGTAAAGTAACAAACATTTGTTGCTTAAACATAATTACTTATTATTAATTTTTAAGACCAAAAAACATAATTTTCAGACAGATAAGCAGAATATTACAAAATATTTCTGAGAATATACCTCTAAACGGAGCATTCAAGCAAAGAAACAGACAGTAACAAATACAGTACGGAAGAAAATTACAAAACAATAAAAAAAAAGGCAAATAATAAAAGAAATTAAGGGGGGAAAGCAACAAAAATTATTACCTTGTTTCTGAGGAAAAACACTATTTACCGGCCCAGGCTTTTATCTACCAGTATCATAACGGATACGAATACAAAGGAAGGTTACATAACCATAAAAACCGAAAACAAGCTACTCCTCCAATATCAACGTCAACATAGTTCACGGAAAGGATTGAAGGAGATTGGAGTAAATTAGACTAAGCCTGGATACTCGTATATCAGATCTCTTTTACAGACAGTTGAACTTTTCTGTTCATTATTATACTGAAATCTGGTTTTCAATTTGATTTGAATATGCAAAACTGGTTAATTACTAATTTATTTATTTTTCACAATATACATTTGCAACAACCTTATAAAACATAACAGCACGCAGAAAAATGATAAGACTTGCTCAGAGTAAATTGGATGTTTGACAAAGGGAAAGAAAAGTGATTTTTTTGAAAAAAACACTAGCATGCAATAAAATTCCTAGTATAATAATTCTATAAAAGACCAAAAATGTAAAACATAATCCAAAATTGAAAACATTCGTTGGAAGATTAATAAATGTAATCATCGTACATCTTTAATTATAAATTATCTTAATATGAGACTTTTTCTTCGATGTTTATGATGTTTTTAGAGAAAATAGGTGTAGTTTTTTGTTTTAAATTAGAAAATTTTTCTTAAATATTCAATGTAGAAGGAGGTCAAGTAAATTATGCAAGAGACCGCTGGTATTGGGACCAAAGCTATGTTCTTCTGTAAGAGATTATTTAGTAACACGCAATTCTACACTTTTACTTTTCAAAAATGTTATTACTGCTGTAGTTATACCTGCTAATTATATTATATGCATCAGTGATGTGATATACAAAACTAAGGGTATATATTGACAAGTGGATCAATTACTATCTATACTACCTCCAGGAATGAAAGACATAAACATCTCTCATTTAGACATTTATATTATACCTAAATTGAACATTATTTATTATACGCACAAGTAGTATGTTATTATGATTACTTATGGTAAAGTTGAGTGTAGGTCACTCCATTTTATGTATGTTTTTAAAGCATTTTTTTTAGTAATTTATAAACATATTACATAAATAAAAAGTTTATATAAATTGTTATTACTATTATAAGTTATTATAACTTATTATAAGTTATAAGCTTTATAATTATATATAAATTGTAGAACATAAGTATATTAGCCATTTATTTTTTTCTAATTTATTTCTGAGCGTAATTAATGAAATATTTAAATAGTGATTATAATCAATTAAAATGCACTTTAGAGAATGAGATGCAATGATTTCGGAGACTACTATATTGGATTAAGACTACAAAGGAATAAGGAGTAAATGAAAGAATTGTTCAAATTTTTAAAACAATAAATAGGTATTTTTTCAACAAAATATAAAAATCTTGACCTATGATTGAATGGGAAAGCTTTTGAAAAGACAAACATCTTTATGTTGCATACTAGTTTGGTATTTTTTTTACTTATAGTAAAATTGAGTGCAGGCTACTCCAGATTTCCTACAATGTTATACTATCTGTTACGAATAAAAAGAAAACCTTGTAATAAGTAATGCTTCAAGTTAAATAATGCTAGTAATAGAAAGTTACTTTTATGTGTTGTAATACCAATTATAAAATTCAATATCTCTAGTAATTTATTCATACATTAGACATTATAATTGTAATTTGACATTATAATAAGTACAAAAAAAACCTTATAATACTTCATTTTGCACCAACAATATATAATGCACATGTTTTTTCTAGTGTATGATCTTTTCAGCCACTCATAGCTCTCATTTTTTACAAATGATTTTAATGTTTAACTACGTTTGTATATGAAAAGTATATTATTTGCAACAGTGTGAAATGAATTCAAATGTAGTCTTATTGAAAACGTTTGTTTAATATATGTTTTAAATATGAGTTTACGTTAATTAAAGGACAATGCAAGAATACAGAAGGTATTTTTCATAATTACGGTCAGTGGAAATATATTCATTTTCGTTTCAATATTACAAGTTTACAATTCTTCTTTAGACTATCCACGCGTATCTAGTAATATTATATTTTTAACACCATCTATATTGTTTTTATACTATTCTTATTTTCTTTATTCATATATGTTTATACAATTTATATTTATTTTCACTTCCCAAGGAAAATAAATACTTAATTACCACCATATTATGCAAAAATTTACCTTGTGAGTTTTGTAGGCTCAACGAATTTGCCAAACTGAATCAATTTTATTATTTCTACAAGAACATTTGAAAAACATCTTTTAATATCTTTGAAAACAGTTTTTTAGTATATTAGTAGAACCTATTTTGAAAATTTTCCTTAATAATTTCTGACTTCGAACAATGCTATCTCTTATTTTTTTCTCTCATTTTGTATTGTTACATTTAAATTATTTACTTTATTACTATAAATGGAAGCTGTATTTGATATCATACAAAGAATTCAAACTCTGTGTGTAGAAGAGGTAGAAACCCTTGATTTAATTATATCTGTGTTCGAAGTAATTATATCTGAATGGTCAAAGATTTCTGTCAAATCATATCTAAAACTATAAAAGTAAGGGTTCTTCTCTATTTATATTTATGAAGCTCATTAATGAACATAAAATCTTATGTTAAATTGAGTTACCACAGTGGTATGACAGCAGTATGTCATATATTATTACAACAGTATGACTGCAGAGCGTACGAGTCCTATGTTTCAGGCCCTCAGTTTAATCATTTTTATCAGGTGTCATATTCACGATGCTTATAACTAATAGAGCGATTACAGTCAAATTTAAACAAATGACACGTATTGATTTAAATATATACAACAGAAAACATCACTTGGTGGTTATGAGTTTGATATCATGTTTACTTATTATGTTGAGTGTAGACCTCTCCAGATTTATTTGTAGTTATAGCTGTAATCAAAAATCAACTCTCCTATGGCTTCACTGTATTATTTATTATTATTCTCGACAAAAATGCCCTGAAATTTTATTTTAACCATCAACTAATTTATGACTAATATTTGAAACCATATTTGGGTGTCTCAGTGATATTTATTAGGAAATATTAATTACAATGCTCATAACTAATCACCCTTGAGAATCTTGATGTCACATAATAATAGTAGTTCGATTCACTGGACTGAACCGTGATTTCTGTCGTGTTTTAGACATGTCGTTAGTAGGACGGTTTACTGGTATCGGTGACTATTTCGCCTTAGCTTTGAATAGCATTTGTTTTGAGATTTGTAAATAATCTCAACACCCTGTTATAATAATAACTCTGATTATTTATTTTGCTAAATATATAAAACTTACATTTCTCGAGGCCTTTAGGATTTAAGATCCCATAAACATGAACCTTTAAGAGGTACTTGAAATTGAAGACTGCATTAAAGGCTGCTTTAATGATTCAAACCACTTAACTAAACAGTGACACCAACCAGACATTATAAAAAATTCAATGAATTTATTACAGCTTTATAAAAGGTCAAATACATGCAAAACAAGTTCTAGGAGGGTATAAACCTAAAAAAATATGTTATAATTAATAAACAATCTAGTAACTAAACTGTGATTTAAATGTTTGTTAAACATTTTTAGTCAGACTTTAGGCTATTCATGAAGAAAACAATAAAAGAATCATGTATTAAAAGCACAGGACTAAGCAAGGTGTCAAAGATTAAGACATCCATTGCCGGGAGGTTCATCTCTCCCTAATAAGTCAATTATTTGAGTAGGCAGGCTTCCAACACCGCCTTACAGTTTAAGGACTACCACAGGTATTCAAAGAATTCGGTCGTCACCTTCCGAAGAGGGAAATGCACGTTACCCCGGGACCAGGGCCTGCTACTGGTTGTTCATCAGATTCCATCAGGGTGTCATTCTAAGGAGCCTTTAGTACAATGGTGAACGACTCGAGAGAGAGAAAAGAGAGGAGAGAGAGAGAGAGAGTTACAAAGCTCTCGTGGGCTAAACGGCACCTGTTCTGTGCTAGTATGTGCTAGACAGCCTTTAAGGTCTCTCTGTACTAGAGCATAAATGGGCTCAAACGATGTGGTATCTAATCGCCCCACTCTGAAAAGTCACGGCCTCTACCAGGCAAATACCAGTTTTACAGTCCATTCAGCTGAGTTCATGGCCCGTTCCCACTGGTAAGGGTTTCAGGTCTCTAGCTCCCCGGTATGCTAAACAGGCATCCTCCTGAGAAATTACTGATTCTCATGCAGCAACCACAAGGGCTACCCAACTTGGGTGAGAACCAACATCCACTACGAGTCCAACATCAGAGGCAGAATGGAGAGAAAACCCTCCCCCCCACCACCTGTAGTACCGACTTATTTTAAGAGTTTCGGATCAAACTCCGGGCTCATGGTCCTGCTGAACCTGTTCAGCTAGCTACAGGTGCTCTCAGTGAACTTTGTAGCCTTTGGTTCAAAGAACCTGTGCACATAAAGCCAGTACGGCTATTAATAGAGCTGCATTGCCCCACTAGGGGCGGACACATTAAGCATGTCTAGCCACTTCACTCAGATGCTCATAAAGTTCATTTTTCCATCGACTATGTATATTATAGATCAGAGAGGAGGGGACAACATGCGGCTCGCGAGCAACGTACGGCTCTTTACAGAAGGATTATATATGGCTCTCAATAAATGCACCCGAGTTCCCTTTTCATTTTTTTATGCTATTATTATTAAAAATATTATTGGTCCGTATGTTTCTGTATGTATGTTTGTATACCTTTTAAATACGTATTTCATTCTGGCTCACGAAACATTTAAAATTTTGAAAAATGGCTGGTATTATCAAGGAGTTTAGCCACCTCTGTTACAGACTTTATATTTTTCACTCTATGCCAGGGATGGATGTGCGGCTCATTCATGATTTGCCATACACTAGCCATGGATGAACTACATTCTACGGTGTCTAAAAAAATTTTAATAGATGTAGATTTAGTCCTTATTGATATAAAAAACGAATACAACTAACGAAAAACAGAAACTTCATACATAAGTTATTAATATTTTAGTGCTTACAAAACATCATAGAATATATCTTTGTCCCCAGCCAAAAATATCACATTGCATCGAATTTAGAAAAAAATGTAAAAGTTCCTTTATTGCTTATGGAAAAAACAAAAACTGAAATTCTTCCTTTCCAGCTGCCACATGTATAGTGGTTGACGTGGTAATGAATACAATATAACCAGGAGTTGGTCCTGGAGCAGTGATTTCAAGGAAACTGCTTGTTTCCAAGTATGCAAATTTCCCTCCCTTTCCAACTCCAGTTCTAAAACCATGATTAAAACAATATAACGGCCTAACTTGTCTTCTCCCTTGTGGCTTTATTATATTTTTTATTCTACCACTCTACTGAAGAAGTTTTAGTTAACAAAAAAACAGCTAATCGTGAGTAAATATTTACAGATTTGTTTCAGTGTTTTTCTTTCTGGAATATGTACATATAAGATATAATAATTAATATTGATTTAATTTTACCATTAAACTTTGATTTAAATTAAACTTTTAGTAGCGTTAAAAATGTTGGAAATTGATTTTAAACTGTCATTTTATTAATGGTGAGAACAATCAATGAATTTCGCATAAAAATAATGATCCAGCTTATTACCTGTACTACTGAGGTTAGTAAACATATTATTATACAAATATGTCATACCTCTTGAATCGCTGTTGTAGGAAGTCCAAAGCGATTGACTTGGTATGACAGATTTTTATGATAAGACGAAATATAATCATTCCAAAATTAACTGGTACCAAAATCAGCTTATAGTGTATTCAACTATTTCTATAAAAATTGATTACCTGTAGATTTATACTACCATAGTCATATCAAGCAACTCCTACGCACTTTTTATTTCTGTTAGTTTTAACAACTTTATACCTGTTTCTGGAAAAAAATCAACAACTCTGTTTTACTATTGAAATCTTTTCCAGTGAGTCCTCAAATTTTTAATTTATTTTGTTTGTTACTATTCTATTTTTTCTAATTGTCTCTCCTGTGGTTTCAGTTTCAAAATAATATTGGCAAAACTAGATTCTATTATTTTGGATTTTAGTTTCATAAGTATTGCTAAACACTAGTAACATATTTAACATGTTTTAGTTGTAACGTCAACCAAATTCAGAATACTGATGAACCGATATTGTTTATTTGTTTTCTTGCTACCGTGTATAAATATTGCGTGTATAAATATTAAAATGTATGTAAATATTGTGGGATTTGAACCCACGACCTTTGCATTGGAAGTCGAATGCACTACCCTCTGGACTATGGGGGCTTTCTTGATATAAATAACGTAGGATTTGTAGAAGTCAACTGAAGATGAAGCCTTAGATGTTCCACACAGATAAAAATTGGAATACCTGTTAATTTCAGTTTATACTGGATCATTCAAATAAATATTAAAGAAAACAGTGAGTAATATATGATTTTTCAAATAGTGGTATTAAAAAGGAAAAGGTATGAAAAAATATAAATTCTCTCAACATAAGTCAGGTAAAATTACTGACTCCAGATGTAAAATTTATTCCTGTTATAGAATAAATGGATTTTTTTTTTTTTGAAATATCTTAGACTCATTGTGGGAATATTATTGTTGACGATGTTTTTTTTATTATTGCTCATATTTACTTTTAATTTTTGGTCTTACTCTGCGCCAAACGGACTTCCAAAACATAAGCATGAATTCAAATAAGTAGCTTCTGTCATGTGTAAGTCTACCGCGCTTTATATAATGAAACAAGACTAATAACTGAGGAGCTTTATAATAAAGTCATTTTTGTAAAATTATCGCAACACGCTTTCAAGGGGAAATAGTTTTAATTCCATGATTGAAATTTGTTTTATCTAATGAAGGCAAAAATTCTTTTTCAAGTATTCAATTTCGAATTCAGTTAGCATTTGCTATGACTATTCATAAGTCTCAAGGAGAGACTCTACAGAAAGTTTTACTTCATTTAGGTAAATCAGTATTTCAACATGGCCAATTACATGTTGCTCTCAGTAGGGTCATTTAGAGTTTATCTTCATTTACGTGAACATGACTGCATTAAAAAGGAAGGTGATGGATGACTCAACGGATCACGGATAGTCTAGCATTGTATAATGATTATATTTTATATTATGATAACTAAATAATAAAAAATTAAGGCATTAATTATTTACATCTTTTTTAGTAAGATTGTTGGTTCTTTCATTGATGTCTGCGTAAATAACCAAGTTCTTCCCCGTAATTTAAACTCTACATAACATATATTTTCAATCATTTAATTCTTACTAGTTTTTTTGTACAAGTAGCGCTTCCATATTGTGTATGTTCTCAGAACTTGTTTACGCGTATATCATTATGTTTACAACCACTTTTCTCGTTAGTTTTGTTATGTATTTGGGTAATGTATCCTTTTTTTTGTATCATGTTATTGATTATGGTCAAAATGGGAACATTTTTTTTCGAGTAACGAGTAATTCTGTATAGGAGTTTTGCTAAGTACGAATTAAACTCGTACAACACTGGGAATATTTTTTTTCGAGTAACGAGTAATTTTGTATAGGAGCTTTGCTAAGAACGAATTAAACTCGTACACCACTGGGAATATTTTTTTTCGAGTAACGAGTAATTCTGTATAGGAGCTTTGCTAAGAACGAATTAAACTCGTACACCACTGGGAATATTTTTTTCGAGTAACGAGTAATTCTATATAGGAGCTTTGCTAAGAACGAATTAAACTCGTACACCACTGCAGCTAATATGCTGCAGTGCTCTGCAGGTGGTTCAATCAAAGTGATTGTTTATTTAAGCATCACTGAGCTAACCAACGTCAAATCAATAATCAGGTTATTGATTATTATTATTATTATGGGAACAGGTTAACGGAAATAAACTCTCTCATGGTAGGAGAGATTTACTACCCGTGAGGAAAGCATAAAAAAATAATAATCATGAATTTGTTCTGGTATAAGTGCGAAAAAAACATACGCCATACTTTTACTGTGTAGCTAATTGCTCTATTATTACATCATGAAGAGGCTAAATATATTTCAGATAGATCGTTGTAGGGCGTAATGCTCAAAGTCTAATAGTAAACACAATGTCTATTTCCATATTTATTGTAGTATTTGAAAAGGTAGTTTATTAGTTAAAGCCAAGCATCTTTTGTGTAGAAGGCAAGGGTTTACAAAGCGAGGCTCAGATGGGATTAACTAAGCTTAGGCAGCCAAACGAAGCTTGGATCGGCACAAAAAAAAAAATTTTTTCCCCTATTCCTCCACCCAGATCAATTCGATCCTTCAATCAAATCCCTCTCCCCTTGCCCTTAAGAAAATGGGTCGTAAATAATACTTAGCTAACTCTATCTGATGAAGGGAGGTTTTATTATAAACTCCGCTCAATAGAAAGTAAATGATAGGTCTTAAAAACGACAGATTGGTTGTCGAATTAAATCTGTTTGCCTTAGAAAAGGCTTTTCCTAAGCTCTAACCGATTTTTCTGATTAAATAAAGGTTTTCTGTTTCTTAAAAAAAGAAAAAAAAAGAAGTTATATTTTCTTAACGAAATAACTAAAGTTGATCACAAAGAATAAGAATATTGTATTTCACTGTTAGTTAATGCTATATTAAAATCAATTATTATGATCCTACTTCAATAAAAAGACTTTTTTTGATTTTATCAAGTTTAAAAACATTTCAATTTAAACACTTTTCTGTCAATTCTGCAATAATTTATCACTTCTAACAAACGAAAATGTTTACAAATTTATCTTTATTATATTTATTGATTTCTGTTACGTATTTGTCAATGGACAACATTCACAGTTCAAATACTTTTGATGTTACATTTGTTATTCGAAGAACCGAACAACCAATAGATCCTAAAGTTAAATATTAAAACTATAAAATTGTACTAATTGTAGATAAATAGGAGAATTTACGTTTGTCAAAACTTATTATAAGGCAGATGAATAGGTAAATAAACCCTATGGGATTAATAGGAATATTTTGTACCACTGTTTCTTACGAAATATTCAATGTTTCATTATTATTTAAAAAAAATTTTAAAAGAAAAGTAAATAATGTAAACAGCTGTTGGTAAAGCTTATAAACGAATTATGGATTTTGACTCCCACTAAACTAATATGAATGTCAGATATCAACTGTTTAAATCTATATCTATAAAACAAATTCAAAAATATATCAACTTTTTTATAAGAGAATAAATAAATAATATTCTATTTACATATTAGATGATCGTTCGTTTATGCATTACTCTATTAATATAACACACAAACAAGGAAGACAAAATCTTCCATATTAGGTTTTTTTTCATATTGATCTTAAGCTCTTGGCTCGAACGTCAGAACTTATCCAACTTTTTAATCTCCAACAGAAAATTACATCTTCTTGTGATTACATTCCGCGACATTTGACAACAAGTATTACCACCTTTTATAACTCCTGGCCTGGAAGAGCATATAAGTCCATATAACACCAACACAAGGCAGTTCTATTCACTATTTATCAAAACCTACTGACCTTCAGAGACAGAGAGAAATAGTTATCACGACAGGAATATAAACACCCAGTGCTGCACAGTTATTCTGAAATTGTAATTTATATTAGTTATAAATATATTATGACTATATATGACCAATCTCAAGCAACAATTTTAAAAACTTGCATATTATTATTACCACTGTGGTTAGTATGATTTATATTATTAATATGGCAAACCGCCATACCTCGTACGATGATCTTGGAGTCGTTGTAGCGCTTTCGGACGTTGTCCATCTTAAATCGCAACTAACCTCCTCAGCTGCTATAAAGGGGGTTGGTTTTCTGTCAAGTCCACTGCTATCCTGATATTATTACTTTGATTTTATTTAGTTATTTTTGATTTTTAGTTTTTAGCCATTATCTAGTTTGATTTTTTTATATTTTCTGACTTCGTCTTGACAGACAGTATGACGAAGTGAGAAAATATAAAATATACTTTACTTATAGTAAAGTAAAAAATCATACTAGATAAGACTAAAAACTAAAAATCAAAAATAACTAAATAAAATCAAAGTAATAATATCAGGATAGCAGTGGACTTCACAGATAACCAACCCCCTTTATATCAGCTCAGTAGGTTACTTGCGATTTAAGATGGACAACGTCCGAAAGCGCTCCAACGACTCCAACATCATCTTACGAGGTATGACGGTTTGCCATATTAATAATATAAACAATTTTAAAAATCAAGATGAAGTATAAATTTACAATTTTGTCCTAACATACATAAACACACCATTTTTTTTTGTTTTTTCTAGAGATAAACTATCTTAAGTTGTTTGCCCTCTAAGCAAACACAGAGGTGATCTTAAAAAAAATTGATTTTTTTATTTCTAAAGGAACTGTTTGCTACTTTTGAAAGTATCTCTATAAAATATACGGAACTGTTAAATTTTATAATTTGAAATGCAACTATTCAATTATGACAGATCATATTGCAAAGTAGGCTCAATTTTAAAAGATATTCTAGATATACTTGTTTTGTTTTTATACTTGTTTTAAGCAATATTGTTTTTGCTTAAAAAACAATCAAGTCACAATTTGTTCAAATTTATTCAAATTTGTTATTTGAGAACATTGAGAAGTTTTTTTAAAAATTATCTAATAATTTTTATTAATAGTCAACTGTAGCTAAAAAGTCAACTTCAAAGTGGCATAAAATATGCCATTGAACAGTGTGGTGTGAATTTAAGCAAACGAACTATTTGGAGTGTAAGAGGAGGGAGTATGTACGGTTAATGTTGTAGTACTGTTCATATTAATCAAGAAAACAAGATTAGTTAATATTCCACTTAAGTGAATGGAAGTTTTCTGAAATATAGAAGAGTTAAAATGGTAAGAGGATGGCAGTATACAAAGAATATTTCAAGACAGTACAAACTATGGAAAAAATAGAACGAATTATTAATTTACTTGGTCATAAAAATTCGTAACAAAAAACCCCATGTTATAATAATAGTTGAGGGATTTAGACTGTTTTACACTACGACTGAAAAAATATAGACCGCATCACGAAGAGCAGAAAAACATGTAAATGATCTGTCAGATGCAAATCTAGTCTTTGCTCGTTTATTTCGAAAGCGATAAGGGTGATAGAACATATTCTGGCTGGCTTTCTATTCTCTTTAAACGTTCACACATTTGAGGGAGAGCAAGCCCTAGGGCCCCTACCTTAGACTACAATTACCCCTACCTTAGACTACACTTGGCCCTACCTTACACTACTTGCCTCCCTAGCACTGTATTATGCAAGGAATTCTTCAAATCTTAATTTGCCTTTATAGTAGTTGATATATTCGATTCAATAGTTTTCTAATTTTAATGTGTGTTTAACCTAGTTCAGAAACAGTCTTAAAACAAATCTTATTTTCTTTTTAAATCAATATTGACAACACTGTAAAGAAAATGAGTATCTACGAAGTAATTATTCTAAAAATAAAAAAAATGAGATTATTCTAGTGTATGGTTGGTCAAACTGGCAATGAGATATACAAGCAAAAACGATCACATGGTTTTTGTACCATACAGACTGTAACACTGGGTCAGAGTTCATGTTATTTGCAACAATGTTTTTGCTGAAAAAACATTCAATTAATAATTTGTTCAAATTTGTAATTTGTAAGAAAAATAACTATTTATTTATTTAATTTGAAGTACCTGTTACTAGTTAATCGTTTACATAGTATTCTAATATAAAACTTATTTATACCAGTATGCCGGGATCAGTGTAAGCAATAGTAATCCCCAATACTAAGTAAAGAATACTGAGTTGTCAGAGTCATCAATGATTACAGACATAACATAAAAAAAACTTCAGGTAGATTCACCATTCTATACATATTTTCCACGTAACTATAAAACAACAAATAAATATCTATCACTCCCATTAAACTTAAATTTTATGAATATATACTAAAGAGTGCATTTTAAGACTTTCAAATTGTCTATAATGCTAACCAAGTGGCAACTAAGATACCTTTCTCATTAGTCTAGGTGTATGAACCCAAAGGTATCATATACATTAAGACATGAATAAACCCTCTTGCATTGAATGCTAGGGCTGCATCGTCACTGTTGATTAACATCAACTGAGATTTAAAACAATACTTTCTTAACTGAGATCAGAACTTACCACCAAAGCCTACATTTACTATTGATTTTTATTTTGTGTTAGAGTACTCAAGAGTGAAATTGTTGAGATACAAGTTGTACAAATTAATATGATTTGACATTAGTACAATGTAAAACATATATTTACAATATCTGCATCTTAGTATTAACTGACGACTAAAGAATTAATCAATATGAAAAGGAAGAAATATCTGAACACATTAATTTTGAGCGAGAGACAAACTCGTTTAAAGGTGTAAAGGGTTAGTGATTTTTGGTAAATCATACCAACAACCAACAGAAGTTGTAGAGAATTCTAGAAAAAGAAATAATTATTCCGTTCATTAAAGAACTTAATTCAAGTAAACTAAACTTTTGTTTTAGTAATAACAAAGGATAGCACATGGTGGCAATTTGGGTCACAGTAAGTGTCTGAACTCCTCAACTCTCGCATTTATAATGATAATAACAGTTACATAGTGATAATAGATATCCCATACACATACATACACACACACACACACACCCACACACACACACACACACCAAAACACACACACACACATACATACATGCACATACACACACACACGCACACACACACACACACACACACATACATACTTGCACATACACACACACGCACACACACACACACATATATATATATATATATAAAAAGATTTCACATAAACACGTGAAACAACAATCAATGATCAAACCACAATAAGAAATGGGAAAACAAGACTAAGATCTTTCAACCGTAACAAGCGGTCTTTGTCAGAGTCAAAAACCCAACTGAACGAGTTGGGTTTTTGAAGGTTCAGTTGGGTTTTTGACTCTGACGAAGACCGCTTGTTACGGTTGAAAGATCTTAGTCTTGTTTTCCCATTTCTTATTGTGGTTTGATCATATATATATATATATATATATTCACCAAATCGTTCAAACACCAAAAACCAACCCACCAACCAAAAATACAACTTATGAGACCTCGCCGCATGGTGGGTCCAATGCCCAATGCCAGCATTTGTGTTTACTGAGGGAGTGTGAGCCCTTATCTTTTCCTGGCAGGCCGGCAGCGGGTTCATCATGCTGTGACCAGCCTCAACAAGATAGCAGTGACAGACTTATGGCTTTTCTCAAGACCGGACCGGGAAAACTCGAAGTGGAGAAGTCGACATTGCACGGCAACTGTTTATTTTACAAGGGAGTGCGAGCCCTTATACTATTTGCTGTGTTGGCGGAGATGACTCCATCGATGAGAAGAACCGCTGTACGTAACCTGGACGAGAGCTAGAAGCCTTCAACTGAAAAACGAGTCAATCTTATTTGGTCCCGCATCAACCAATCAGATATCAGAACCAGACACCTCATGTAGATTTTCAATATATATATATATATATATATATATATATATACCATGATCATAAAAACATACAACACTGCTTCATTAAGATCTGCCAATATAGAAATCATGATTTGTTTTCTTGACCCAATATTCATATGATATAGTTTCTTTTTTTTGTTGAGAGTTTAGGTCTTATGATTGAAACTACTTCTCTCACCGACGTTTCGACATATATTTATGTTAACTTCAGGGCTGAGAAATCTTTCATTACTGTTATAAAAGTAATGAAACCTCTAACAAACATACAGTAGCCCAGATTTATAAACCATGAAATGCAATTAGGGGATGAATGTTGAAAAAAGAACAGATATCTAAGTCCTGAAGATGACATAAATATATGTCGAAACATCGGCAAGAGAAGTAGTTTCAATGATAAGACCTCACCCATCTATAAAAAGAAAAAAAAAGATATGACATAGAAATCTGTCAAAACACGTAATCAATTTAATTCATGATTACTATCCTCTATTGTAATAGAGTACAAAGATAACTAACATACTTTCATTTAAGAGAATAAAATTTGAAATAATCCTGTATTTATTCTTGAAAGCAGTTTAGCACTACTTTCAGTTTCATGTTAATATAATTTATGTAATTAATGTTTCCTGAGCACTTGTTTATCCCTTTATGTCATTGGGGGAAAACAAGACCAGTCACTGACTGGATTCAGTGTTGAAATGAACTTAGTGTCAGTATTGAGGGTGGGAGTGTCAACTTTTCAACCGCGGTCCTCGGGGAAGACCCACAACTCGTTTCAAGTGTCAACAACAGCGATTCAGTGAGAAATGGTTTTAATTTGAAAAGAAATCAAAACACAGAACAAGAGAAAATGTATTATCAGTATAAAATATATTGTTCAATGCATGTACTCGATGAAATATAGGAAGACTGGTCAAAAAGTAAGAATTTCGCGCTCTCTGTAAATTCTATCTTCAAATTTTTTTTATTGTATGGTATGATAATATGTTCACAGTTTTGACCATAGCATGTGTTACGTTTACACACTTTTGTGTTGACAATAACAACTTTCTAATAGTTATAGATCAATGGTTTAAATTTTTTTATAATTTACTAATTTTTCATAGCTACAATAAAACAAATGGAATCATTAAATTAATTAGCTATAAGTCGATAATACTTTGCCTAATGTATATTCTAATTCATTGAAATAGCTAAATAAAAATAAAACAAGAAATCAATTTTGTTATCAAGAAGTTTGATATTATGTTTACTTTTAGTAAGTTGAGTAAAGGCCACTCCAATTTTTTTTTTAGTTTAACCTCTGCTATGTGTCCATTCATTAAGGCTTTCTTTAAGACTTGGATTAATTAAAGTAGTAATTAATTAACATTTCATTTTGATGAATTCTCATTTAATTGAAATTTAGTTTAAGTACTCTGATATATAAAATAACAAAACACCTTTATTAGAACTTTAAATAAAAAAAACAGTAAATTTTAATAATTATATTTACTTTTTCTTTTCACCAGGGTAAAGTTGAAACGAGTTACCAGTCACTGTATAAAACTGTCTACCCAGGATAAATTATAATCATTTCAGAAATGTGTGAACAATTCTCTGACATAGTTGTCTAAAGCCTTAGAAAGAGAAAGTAACAATTCAATGCAAAAGCAGCTTAAAAAGTCCTTATTAGGAAAAGTCTTGCTCTCAGACCCAATTAAAAATAAAAGATTTTTAACTTTGTTTCGGTTACAAAAAACTTTTATTTTAAAAGAAATGAAAATTGAGATTTATGTAACTTCTTCTACTTAAAAGTTTCATTTTGTTTCTCCACTTTTCTATTCCAATTTCTGATAAAAGCAGTTTGAAGTTAATAAAGACCGTTGTGTCGGTTTCTATATTATGTTATTGGAGTTTAAATGTTTTATATAAACTCAATTTTAAACAGAATATGCTCAGTAGATCCAAAAATCCTAGAATGACAGAAGTATCTAAACTGTAATTCATAAAATGGTATACGCAGCATAAACTAGTTCTGTAATCTGGCAGTCCTTTAAGTGAATCGTAGGTTAGGTTAGGTTGCAGTGTCAGTCCCATAACGGAAGACAAATAGGTTTAACAGTGACCGTTTGTGATACCATACAAAGAAGATTGATTCTACATTGGCAGTCTAAACTTTTGCCTAACTCAAGTATATTTAGGGTGTGGATCTTTAAGGAGTACCTGATATCGTACAGGCTTAGGATCAACAGCTTAACATCCTCTAAGAAGGACGACGTTCTCAGATTTATTCACCTCCATGTGAATAAATCGAGAGCCAGAGTGGGTATTGAACCCTGGACCTTCCAGTCCATTGGTGAGCACTTTAACATTGAGCCCCCTGGCCCTCTAAGCGAATCTTAGAAGTAATCATTGTAGCTTAAAAACCTATAGTTATAAGTTATACACTTAGTAATATCTGTGAAATTGAGAATAATTATTTATATGTTGTGGAAGATGAGTATGTATATGAATCATAAAACAAGTATCAACTCAGCTTATGAACAGAAGCAAAAAGAAGGATCTGCGGAGACTTGTGTAGTATCATCGAGGAATAGCCACCTTTGCTGTATTTAAGTTTTTATATATATGTTAGAGAAAGTTTATATAATCAACCGTGTAAAACAACTATAAAACTACGAGACATCTGTATGAGTAAGGAAGTCATATATGTCACCTAAGATAAAAAATGTGACATCACCTAACATAAATCTGCTGTCAAACGACTTGTCGAAGTGACGTTTGTCCAAAAAGACTTTGTCAATCGACTTTTCCGTTTATACAAATCTATCCGTCCATCGAATTTACCAAATCCGATAATTTATACCAAATTGTCCGTCGGACAAACGTCACTTAGACAAGTCGTTTGACAATTCCATACGTACCAACGGAAATAAACGTTGAGACTGAAAAGCTTTTGCTCTCTAGACAAGCGTTTGCTTAATAAATATCTGTGCCTTAATAGAGAAATCTAATTAGACTGACAATACTCAATTTACGAATTACAAGTCTCAATACTTTGTTTTTCTTATTTTTTCCCCTTTTTAATGCTTAAGAAATAAACTGTACGAATAAACTGTAATAAGTTCGTAAAATAATTAATGCATGCAAAAATATATAAGGCTAACAACGTGTGCTCCTAATCACATCCGATGTGACCCTGCCTACTTGCAGTTATGCCAAAACTTTAAATACCATTATCCCCACTGAACATTCTTTGCTAAGTACTTTTTCAAGTCTACTTTTTCCTAACTTAATGAGAGTCACAAAACTCAAAAGAATAATGGTTTTTATGGATGTCGAATCAAAAACAAAACCAGAGGTATTATTTGTGATTTAACCTAAAAAACAGTTCAGCTTGAGTGTCCTATACAATGTGCTACACACAAACAAAATTTTTTTAGTGGCAGTGTCAAAGAACAAAACAAAATAATTGAAACTACTCTTTTGAGAAGAATATAAAATGAATTCTGTAATTTAAATGGTCTGATGAATGATGAATGACATTGTTACAAAGTTGGATCAATCAAAGCATTAATCATCAGAACATATAAAATAACTTCAAATTAATATATCAAAGAAATGCCATATGTTTATTTACAATGGTTCTCTCATGGACTCTTAGATGCAATATTAAATGCATACCAAAATGAATGAACAAACTAGATGTTCAATAATAATTGTTACTGCAATAAACACTTTTGTAGAGTTTTAAATGAATATTTGAAAAACAAAGATGTTATTAAGGAAATACTAAATAATGCTGATATAATGTATTAGAATAACGATTACTATAAACTACACAGGTCAATGAAGGAATAACGAAACACAAAATAAAGAGCAACATATAATGTGATTCAATGAGTACAAATGGGAATAAGATGCGAACTCTTGTTTCTCACTTTAAAATCCAAACTATTTGTAATCGATTTGTAAAGAAGAATAACCAGATCAAGAGCTTTATTAAAATAGAAGAACTAGCGTACAAGTATAAATATTACCAGAAAAAACTGTGAAACCTATCACACTCGTAAATAGTGTGCAATACAGTACACTTCAAAATACTCAAAGTTCATGGTCACTGGCTTAACAAATTCATTAAAATACCTAAATAACTGCAGGAAACAACCAGTAACATAAATAGGCTATACCTAAATCTCTCGGGCTAAGCTTTATGGTTAGCAAAACCTCTAATAGAGCAAATTATTATCTTAGAAAAATAACTTAGAAAAATTTTGAAGTAAAAAAGACAGAAAGATAGGAAATTTATAAATACACTTTTACTGAATATAATAAAGCTTGAAAGATGGCAAAGAGAAAATCCTGGAAAGCTTTTTGTGAAGACATAAACAGCCTTAATAAAGTTTACCGGTTACAAAAAAATGGGCAAAGCAGAATCCTGCCATATAAAAACACTCGGGAAAAGGAAATGGAGATGTCACCCACAACAAAGGTGGGGACAACGAAGTGTTCATGAAAACACACTTTTCAGACGCCTCAAACTTTAAGGGAGGTGAGTATTCATCATGCTCTTTATATAAACTTATAAATAGAACATTTATAGATTGGCTGGAAATATTCTCAGATTCAATGAGCTAAAATGATCTATTGACGGCTTTAAACCCGGAAATAAATGGAATAATCCGAATTACGTTGCAAAGAGGTTTCTCAACTTTGGCCTCAATATTGATTAATATTGATAGAGGCTGATATGCTTTCAACCATATTCAAATTTTATAAAAAAGAGGTAGATTAGTTATTGTACCTAAAAGGGAAACTTGACAAACTGAAAAACTTAAATCAATCGATAAGGTTATATTTTCTAATAAGAATTGTGAAGAATGGTATAAGGCAAGATATTCAAGAATGTCCTTAGTAAATGAGCCTCTTTATACAACACATCATCCATATTAGAATAGCAAATCAACAGAAACAGGTCTAAAAACTTTAGATAACAATATAGAAAAATGTTTAAAATTTCAATAAATCCCCTTAGCTTGTTTCTTATTATGGAGAGGACTCTGGACAACATGTCTTCTTAATCAAAGATTTATTTCTACAGTGACTATAGAATAGATTGAAGCAATGCCAGTACAAGAATAGTTAGTGTAAATATACGATCTATCACAACTGAAATAGTAACCACGGAGGTGGTTACTTGAGGAGGTGTTATTGAGATAATACACTCAAAGAGGTGTATTATCGCTATGATTGTGGTATTGATTATGGTTGTACTATTAGATACTCGAAATAATCAAGTTTATGAATAAAATAATAAACAGATGATCTTGTGATTATAAAAAGAGGGAAGTATGATTGCCTTTGAGTCTATGCAACCTGCTCTCCAACTTGTTGCAAAATGGAGAAGAAATAAGGAAAAATTGGATATAGATATAGCTAAACCATTCCCAAGAAGAAAGAAAACGTAAATGTTTACGATATCTTTATCTAAAATATTAAACAAAAAATTTCAAAAGATTTGTAAATATTGAAATACTGAAAATGATTAAAATGAAGAAATACATTTGCTAAGTTCACAAAAACACTTTCTTGTTGAAGGAATTTTTTTTTTTTTTTTGGCAGAATTTGGGGTCTTAATGCTAAATCTGCAATTTGTCTCTATACTGCAGTAAGGAGACCAGTAACTTTTCATTTAGAGGGAGGGTGTGTGGTATTCAAATACAGGGGACAATGGCATTCAAACTAACGAATTACAATGAAGACCATGTCTATGAATAGTTGTAGCGATAAGCAACTGTCCTACATCCACTGAGCAAAAGTATAATTCAATTATAAAGTTGTAGTAGATTTCAAAAACTTCCAAATAAATCACAGTCAAGTTGTACCTTCTCAGGTTGGTGCCTAAGTCACTCAATCTCTAAGTAACTCAATCTCTAAGTCACTCAATCTCTAAGTCACTCAATCTCTAAGTCTCTCAATCTCTAAGTCACTCAATCTCTAAGTCACTCAAACTCTAAGTCACTCAAACTCTAAGTCACTCAATCTCTAAGTAACTCAATCTCTAAGTCACTCAATCTCTAAGTCACTCGATCTCTAAGTCACCATAAACCTTAAACCAAGCATTGAGAACTAATATCCCCAAGAATTTTTGATTTGCTTACCTCTACATATAAAGTTCGTGAGTAACTTGTTTGTTTGTTCACCAATTTTTCGTGGAGATAGAGACCTGAAATTAAATATATATTATTTATTACCTGAATAATGTATATAAAAGAAAATTATCACTATAATCTCAAAATCGGAGCTAGGATATCAAGTGTCTTGCGTGCTCGCTGATGACAGTAGTGCAAATATATTATATATAAATGCAACAACAAACAATTTTGTTAAATTTAATATTTGCGTAATATAAACACTGGTAAAAAACTAAAGACATGGAGCCAAGGTAGCCCACTTGCTTGAGTGCTCGCCGATGACAGTAGTGAAATGTCACTACATTTGTATTATATAAAATATAACAAATAAACTACTACCTTAGAGGTTAAAAATGAATAATTTTAGAAACAAACTTGAACACAACTTTCAGATAAAATATGAATGTTCTAAGGTAATATTATAAAGACACATTCCTTTCTTTAATGCTTTTTTATGTTAGGTAAATAAATTGAATATTTCAATTTATAAGTTTTGTTTGTTTTAAATATATTTCATTGTATCTATTTCTAGAATCATGTTAAGAATATGATTTTTTCCCTTTTCATTTTTTTGATTTGATCGTTGATTGTTATTTCACGTTTTTATGTGAAATATTGTTTATATATATATATATATATATATATATATATATATATATATATACATATATAAAATAAGGTATTGTTTTCCTGACCACAATTTACGAAGAAAAGGTTATATATATATATATATATATATACTTAATAATATATCACTAAATATGTTCATATTATGAACAATACAGATAATTATTTATCAACATTCATTCGTTTTACGTTTTTTTCGATTTTACGTTCAAAATTTTAATACGAGTATTAAAAAGTCATAACAATATCAAAATTTCAAAGTACAAAAGATAGTATTTGTGTGAATAAATTTGAATGTGTTTCAAGTGCCACTGCCAAATTTAACCAAATTTGAATTAAACTAGTTTAATTTAAATTACAAATACATGCATTTTGCTTGATATTATTTACGTATTTTAAAATACATTTATGTTAGTATTTTTATAATGTCAGGTTTATAATATATGAACCTTCAATATATATATATATATTGTAAACAGGAAAACGATCCAAAAGGACAACAAACGTTTTACGATGAATCACAAACACAGAGCTAAGGAACAAACACACTTACTGTCTCTAATTTTCGTTTGAACCGTTATCAGGAGAGTTTAGAAAGGAACACCAAGCGGAATTGTGAAGCGACGGTTGGAGACCAACTGTGTTGTCACGCGCGTGCACGTTTCAAGTGAGGTAAGAGAAATTAACTAAGAATAAGCTAAGTAATAGAAAGTGAAAATGAAGAAAATTAGGACATTTAAATAATAAAAACTTAAAAGATAATAATGAAGAAAATAAGAGGAAAATAGATGAAACAAAATCTCTTACCTCACTTGAAGCGGGCACGCGTGTGACAACACTGTTGGTCTCCAACCGTCGCTTCACAAGTGCGCTTTGTGTCCCTTTCTCAACTCTCCTGATGACCGTTCAAACGAAAATTAGAGACAGTAAGTATGTTTACTCCTTAGTTCTGTGTTTGTGATTCATCATAAGACGTATATATATATATATATATATATATATATATATATGAAGTTCTTCAATATATACTTCAATTATGAAGTTATACTTCAATATATGAAGTTCTTCAAGATTTTCTCTCTTTACTTTCATCAGATAAGAGGCTGGTCAAAAGAAAATATTCATACATTTAATACTATGAGATATTTAAAAAATGGCGTTTCAAATGAAAAAGGATGTTCTAATTGGAAAAAATCTCTGCAACTCTGTTAAAACTAGTAAATTATTGAAACAGCGTGACAACGATAATGGTGCCAACATAGTTATAAGGAAATATGTTTTTACAGAAAAAATTAAATTTATGTAAGGGAATAGTAAAACTTGTTGAATTATAGAAAAATGTATAGTCAAAATGATAAATAAATTGAACAAAATTGCTGAAGAAGACAATACGAGAGAATTTACAGGTCTTCATCAGGCTTCAATAATGAGTCATATAGTGGAATAGCACCTGGAATATATGGGATAGTAAACTTACACGAGGCAGGATATCCCTTACGCCCTATCGCATTAACCATAGGAAGGCCTACTTAAGAACACATCATAAAATATCTCAGCTATATCACGTGCAATGAATTAAATGTTATAAACTGACAAGAGAACAAAGAAGCTCTCTCCTGTCGCGTATAAGGAGATTATATTATATTCATGTTTAATCAAAATGAAACGCCGAAAGAATGTAGTTATTTAATATATATTAATGAGTAAATATTAATTAATAGAAAATCAAGAATAAAATACTGAAACAAATTGACTACAGTATGTGAACTGGAATGGAAAATAGATGATACAGTATGTATGTAAAATGGAAGATAGATGACATCCTCACGCCATGAAGATGAAGAACAATAGATAAACAAAAATAATTACTTCGTGGTGTCCTAGACAACTTAGAAAAAAAGTGGTCAGACAAAGAAGATGGGAAGATGAATTTAAAGAAACAGCTGGTCCAAAGTGGTTCAGAGTCTCTCAAGAAAAAGAAAATGGATGAAGTTGGGAGAAAACTATGCCCAGAAGTGGGCGTAAGGAAAAAAAACCCTATATAAAAACCCATATTTCTTCTTATCTTAGTTTAATTTTTTATCCTGGAAAATTGACCGAAACCCGATTAGAGAACACACCTATTATATCAAACGATAGATGTATTATTGAATCTGTTATATATATATTTGGGTTTATATGAGAAGAAATATGGGTTTTTATGAGGATATAAGAAGAGTGTATGGAGAAGATGCCTATGAAAAAGGTTTTAAATAAATCCGAAACGTTGGCAACGAGAGTTTAATTTTTTATCATGGAAAATTGACCGAAACCCGATTAGAGAACACACCTATTATATCAAACGGTCGATATATTATTGAATCTGTTATATATATATTTGGGTTTATATGAGAAGAAATATGGGTTTTTATGAGGATATAAGAAGAGTGTATGGAGAAGATGCCTATGAAAAAGGTTTTAAATAAATCCGAAACGTTGGCAACGAGAGTTTAATTTTTTATCCTGGAAAATTGACCGAAACCCGATTAGAGAACACACCTATTATATCAAACGGTCGATATATTATTGAATTGTTATATATATACATATATATATATATATATATTATATATATATATTCGTAAATTTTGATAGCAGTCCTTCCTTGACACACACATTATTGAAAATGGCACCAAATTTAGCTGATACCTGTTTCTTAACAAGTTTCTCAATTTTTCTAAATAACACTAATATTATTTCGTCTACACAATAAAGTACATCTCCTATGGTCGACATGTTTCGAATGATCAACATTCATCATCAGGACGTGAATAAGATCTAAGGTGAATTATCTGGTTGATCATTCGAAATATGTCGACCATAAGAGATGTACTTTATTGTGTAGACGAAATAACGAGAGTGTTATTTAGAAAAATTGAGAAACTTGTTAAGAAACAGGTATCAGCTAAATTTGGTGCCATTTTCAATAATATGCATATATATATATATATATATATATATATATATATATATATATTTCTTCTTCTCGGAATTCGGTCAGGGTTAATATACGAAATCACCTTTGTACCAACGTTTTGTCTTTATTTTAAGACATCTTCAGGGTTATAAACTAATAAAAAACAAAAGACATTTGTCATTTCTACTTTACAATCATCATAAAAAAGTAGCTGTAGAGTAGAAATGACAAATGTCCATTTTTTTTTTGCTTTTTGTTAGTTTATAGCACTGAGGATGTCTTAAAATAAAGACGAAACGTTGGCAAAAAGGTGATTCCCTATATTAACCCTGACCAAATTTTGAGTAGAAGAAAAAGTGTTTTTATTAATTTGTGATCAACAAAATAATACCTTATTATATATATATATATATATATATATATATATATATATATCACCTCAAAAACGAAGAAAAGAAACACACAGAGAAAGAGACACACTTAAAAACTCAAATTTTTTGATGATCCGTCTTCAGGAGAAAATAGAATGGGTGCCCAAGCACGCCGGAAACAGAACGCCAGGAAACCGTCCCGGCAACCGACTGTGCCGCCACGTGTGCCCGGTTCAGCAAGTAATGAAGTAGAGACGAACAGAAGAAATAAAATTAAAATTAAGACAAGAAGTTCTGGTTGATTGATGGTAAAATAAACAACAGGAAGATAAATGAAGGATGAAGTATGAAGTATGATAACAGAGTTGGTAAGGCGATGAGAAATAATTGAAAATACAAGGATATGATCAATTAAAAAATAAATATACAAAAATTAAAATAAATAAATAATTAAAATAAAGAAATTAAAAAAATAATAATACAAATAAAAAATAATGAAATAAAATAAATAAATAATAATAAAAAATAAAAATAAAATAAAATAAATAAAATATGTTTATCGCTTAAGGTTTAATCCGGGTTTGCTACTTGTCTTGAGCAACCAGATGTAGGCTTCCTCGGATGCTCTAAGAGTTACGGTATAGTCCTCACGAGAGATCTGTCGCAGGATCTGTACTCTGAAGCATTCATTAAAGGTGAGACCGTGGGAGTTAGCGTAACGGATGCTCTATGACCGTTCATACAGAGGCTGAGCAACGTAGATGATAAGCCTACGTAGAACGCATCACAGCGGGTATACTCCAGTTGGTATACACAGTTTTTGGATGTACAAGAGCAGTCCCTAGAAACAGGATAGGACTGGTTGCAAGAAGGTGAAGTGAAATGAGGAAAGGGGTTGAGAAGAGGGCAGGTCCCGGCAACCTCGACGGTCGACGATATTTTGTTCAAAATGTATACTGTTTATAAACTGGGTGGAAAAAGTGCATTAATTTAAGAAAATGACGAGTTCTATTATCTCCAGTTTAATCTATCAATATTGAATTTTTTATATAATAATAGAGTTATAATATTAATTAATCCAGGTGAATGCAATAGCAAAGAAAGATGGTATAGCATTTAATGTTGTTAGCTGAGATATTGTTGTAATTTTATACAGAATAACATAAAGCTGGCTATTTAAATCTGGGTATTTATTTGATAGTTCCCGCTGTATTGTTGAAAATCATTGATGTGATATACCTTTGAAGTTGTCATCCAGTCGGCTTATCACTTTCATAACGATTCAATCTCTGCCAGCTTTCCAGTATATGACCTAGGATTGTGATTCTAACATGTTTGAGAAGAACTCTTTGTTCTAACTATTTTTTCCAACACATCTGATTTTTTCTTCCCCCTTGATAGCAATATGATCTTTGACTCAAGAACTGATGATACATATATCTTTAGATGAAGCAGTTTTTAATGTGACATGGAGTTTAAATGTTTTTAAACATTTATATGTGTCTCATGTGGCCTATGTATCCCAGCAAGAAGTTACTCTAAGGATCCTAACAGATGATCTAAGTTCATTTTATGAAATTATAATTTATGATAATGCATTCTTACATTATATAATAAGTATAATATTATATTAATTGGTTGTAATAATTATTACGTGATAAAAATTTAACTATAAAATATTTTTTAGACTTTTTACCTTTTCGAACTTTTTTTTAAGATAAGGTATGTATGGATTATTTCCCAGAATGTAACGCCAGATAGGTAAGGATATTTTGTGGAAATGGTCTAGAATTACCCACAATACGTTCATGATCGACCGGTCGCTAGTGGTAGACGTATTCCACACCTCTGGACCATGCAGCAATAAACCAAATCCGACAATGTATTATTCATCTTTATCAATGGCAATAATTTAACACTCACTCCCTTTACTAGTGACAACATACACATTTGTATATAAATTTCTGAAGCAATCCTACTTCAAACAAGGTTGGTTCTTTTTAATAAAATCCTGTAATTATAAAATAACGAAAAAAATTAATATACCACTAGTAATAAAGTAAAAATTTGCATGTTTTGTAGATGAATGTTTAGTTATGGAGTTGGCAGGAAGATTCATTTATTAGGTTCCGTGTATGAGTGAGTGAGTAAATAACTCACTCTCAGTCTCTCTCATTCCTCTTAAGCCATTATCCATTTTAATTCCCACTATTAAATTAACTGTCTGCATATGCATTCAGGCCAATTTATGCACATATACGCAGATACACTGTGTATACATATGTTGATACAGTCAAATGAATTAAACCTCGGATTTCCTTCGTTATCTTATTATTAACTTAAGTGCTCTAAAAAAAAAACCGCATATATGAAAGAAACTGCTTAAACGTCACTTTAATTCTAATAATATCATTTTTATTAATTTTTTTTAGAATTCAGCTAAATATTTCAAATATTAGAAACATAAAAGAAAAAACATACTAAGTAACTTTTATAGTTGTTAGTAAAACAACTATATGGATATATACTATATATAGTGTATAGTATATGGTATATAACTATAAAGAGCACACCTATATGGTATATATTATATACCATATAGGTGTGCTCTCTAATCGGGATTCGGACAATTTTCTAGGATAAAAAATCAAACTCTCAGTGCCAACGTTTCGATTTTATTTAAAACCTTTCTCATAGGCCTACTTGGCCTATCAAACCTACTACGTTGATAACGAGAGTTTGATTTTTTATCCTAGAAAATTGACCAAATCCCGATTAGAGAGCACACCTATTCTATCAAACGGTCGATATATTATTGAATCTGCTATATATACCATATAATTGGAGTTATTAGATATACAATTAGAATTAAGCATTACACTTTGTGTATTTTTGTTCGTGAAAAGGAATTGGAAATAAAGAAATTCAACAACTAACTGATTTGTACTTACAAATATTAGGGAGGAAGAAACTAAACGTATTAAAAGAGGTTTAAGAATATATTAAAAAGTACATTCTTTTCAGATGGAACAAACGAACTGAACAAAACTGTTAAAGCCTGATACTTATGAATATATGGAGCTGTCAAAAACAAAAAAAAACTAACAACAAGCAACTTGTTTATAGCTCTTAATAGTTAAAAAACATACATCAAATGCCTGCTTTCTTCATAGAAACCTAAAAATTCTATTTATACTCTGAAACCTAAAAATTTAGCCTCTGATCGTTACAAAGTGTTTCACATCAAACATATTTCTCATCCAAATTCATTTTTACAAAACCTTGTTTCTTCCACACCTTCCTAGAATTCTCTAAGACGGCTCAAGAGAAGATATCCTAGGAATCTACTGCTATGAGAATCAAGAAATGACGTGAAAACTTGATCCCATGTGTTTCATTCTATATTCAAGTGTGTCAAAGCTACTTGTGTTACTCTTACTACATAAGCTTGTTTGGTAAAATATGTGTAGTTGTATATTTATAATTAAAGATGTAAAAAAAAATGTCCACGAGATATACTTGACAGAAATGAAGATAATATAAATAATAATTATAATGAAATAACTTAATTGTAAATAATAATGAAATAGTATATAATAAATGAAGATAATATAAATAATAATTATAATGAAATAACTTAATTGTAAATAATAATGAAATAGTATATATATATATATATATATGAATGATCAAACCACAATAAGAAATGGGAAAACAAGACTAAGATCTTTCAACCGTAACAAGCGGTCTTCGTCAGAGTCAAAAACCCAACAGTTGGGTTTTTGACTCTGACGAAGACCGCTTGTTACGGTTGAAAGATCTTAGTCTTGTTTTCCCATTTCTTATTGTGGTTTGATCATTGATTGTTGTTTCACGTGTTTATGTGAAATCTTTTTATATATATATATATATATATAATATATATATATATATTATGATAAAAGTGATAATAAACTGATAACAAAGATGACACTCATTAGATTAAATCAGTTAGCTGACGATAACTGGATCAAATATTTGTGAGTTAACATTTGTTTGTAGTAGTAGTAAGGTGGCGGCCTATCGACTATTTGACTAGGCTTTATGAGTTCTCAGTCAAGTACTCCAAGTCAAGTTGTTTAAATCACTCTGAAAATAATGAGTACTAAACAGACATATTTGTATTCTAGAGTGCGAACACATTGCTGCAGTCATATCTTTGTGACAACCTGGGACGTGCAGTCAAGGGAGGCCAGACCTCGCCAGTCAATCTTCGAAAGAACAAATTTAAAATGAGTAAAATGGTTATGTTTGTCCGGTGAATTTCACTGTGAGATATTTTTCAGTTTATTTCATCAGTTTTAGATTGATTTTCATTCAAAATTGATGGATTTTAACATTTACTGTTTAGATACTGAAAAGAAATGTACTGTGAGGCTGCCGCCTGCTGTGCCTCTCGATGGACTGCGAAATGACTGTTAACCGTACAGGCAAGCCCTGCAGTGATACCGTATTTCTGTGTCATGTCCCTGTATGTCGTTATTAAAATGTGTAAATACCTTTGCTACATTAACTAAGTTTCCAGTACACTCTTTTTTTTTTTAGTCAGTGTTAGCATGTGTGTTAGTACTTCCCTGCGCTGAGTAATCATAAAACTGATGCAAATAGTCACTAAGTAAGACGCGCAGTTCTGCCTCATGGCTTTTGACAACAGGATCTCCATCTGACTTTGATGAAGTCAGTGCCTCACCTGCCATGAACTTCACCACACGTCACTTTATCAAAACATTAATAAAATAAAAATTTCCCGTCTTTTTATATGTCGAACGACAAAATTCGAATAGTGCTTCATTACAACATCACATTTATTATTTTTGCTTACATAACTGAAACCGTTATGATTATCACCTGTCACTAAGCAAACATGTTAAGCATGCAATAGGACTTTCTTGTAAAAATATATATTCTATTAGGCTCCGCTTTATTCTAAAAAAATCATTGTTTTGGTATTTCAGCAGGACGTGTTTCCCTCATTCATTCATCATCACGTTCCAGTCTATTTACTTTCCTCAGATTTATGATGGCCTTTTCTAAATATATGGTTTATAAAGTATAAAAAAACGTTTTAATAATACATGAAAAAACTAATAAGTTTCTTTCAATAATATAACCAGTTGATTTCATGAGAAAGATTACTTTTTCAATTACTCTTCTTTCTTGTTGCTCCAACAAATTTAAATTCATTATCCTACTTAGTTTAACTGACATTTGTTGATGGCCGTTTTCTCAGTTCTCTTTGGCTTAAACATATATTATTTATTGGCAATTGATTTGCACATTCCAAGCTGTACTAACATTAGACAACTGATTACTAAACTGACTTACTAAAATAAGAAAATAATATTACAGGAAAGGATAAACGACCTTATTTTACAAAAAACCTTTTGCGCTTGAAAATTGCCAAAACTTCTCTGTCTTTCTTTGAAGATAGTAAGTTTTAAAACCGTCAGCGGGTGGAAAAGTTTACAAAGCTAAAATTTCATTTTCCTTTTTACGAACATTAAATTTAATATTCTTTTATTAATATTATAATTCAAAGATCTTTTGAAAATTCAAATAATGAAAAGTTATTTTGGTTAATTTGTTAAAGAAATTTCAAAAGTTATTTTGTTAACGTAATATTTGAGCATATTGCTAAAGACATGTGAAAAAGTTGTATTAAATGCTGTGTGTTCTTTGAAATATAGTTCCTCCCAATCCAGTTTTGCTCCGGACAACGCTGATATTCTACTGCGTCTCTTCATTCTACTTTGAAAAGCTGATTTCCTCTTTCTCGTGGTTTCTGTGACTACATGCTACCTCCAAGCTAGACCAGAATTAGATTTTCTATTTAGCTTTAATCTAATATTCTATTAGATTTTTTATTCCCTGTTTAGTACAAAGACGATATCATTACATTAACATAAAATACAAAACAAAACGAGAAAACATTTCTTCCAACCTTTCTTGAACACATGTTTTTTTTTTCAAAAGTAATAAGCATAAACGTAGAAGATGACAACAAAAACATGAAATGTTCTTTTATTTAAATTTTTCATTTTAAGTCAACATACTTTAATCCTTCTATACTTTCTCATGTTCTTCATAATATTTTAATTTAAAATAATAGAAGAGTAACAATAAAAGAACGAAATATTTTACCAGAAATATTTTTGAACAGGAAAATTTAAATATTTGGACTCCTCAAATGTCTAAAAGAACTGAAAATGTATTTTTCTTTAACAAAATTTGGCCTTATGACTGAATCTGAAAGCTTGTGAAGAAGATACAAGCCATACAGCTTGACTGATCAATTATACCTAAAAATAGTAAATTATTAATTATAATTATAATAATAATTAATTAGTAATTATAATTACAAACAGTAAACTCAGGATGAGTTCAGGGATTTTTTTTTTAAAAAAACTGGATGAACAGAAAGGGCATAATGGTGTATTTTATAATTTCGGAAAAAGTCTCTTTAACACTAAATAACTTATTAGAAAAAAATGCAAATTTTAGTATATTTAAAATAAGTTAGTATACAATTTGAAAATGTTTGGAAGCATAGAAATATCCTGGAGTCCTCATCATTTTTACACTATATATCTTTGCTTTCTGAGTACTGCAATTAAAAATTGAAAACTTCTTGAAATAAATCATGAAGAAAACAGTTATAGGATGGCAACGACAATCTGGATTAATTTAGTATACAAAGCTCATTCCGATTGAACTTTCATTGGTTGGTAGATAATACTATATCTTTAAAGGAAAATTTTAAAAATATATGTAAAGCATTTATTAAGAATTTTTTTTAGTATGAATTGAAGCTGTAGTTGATGTTATACGGAGAAAGCAGACTCTGACTATAGATACAACTTGGATCACGTTGTTTCTAAATGTGATCTTGGAGAGGATAAAAATGTTTGTAAATTCTGCCTAAAACTATAGAAGTGAGAAATACTTCTCTAATCACATTAAGGAAGGTCATTAAGGGATTTAAAATCTTAAGTTGAATTTATTTACAACAATGGCACATACAATATGACAGGTATAACTGCGTAGCACACTGTCTGATGAGATTCAGACCCTCAGTTAAGTAATTAGACTGATTAATTACTTACCTGATGTCAGATTGATTAATAATTCAAGTTTAATCATTACTGATTAATATGTATCAATAACTACCGTAAAATAAAGGAAAAAAAATTATCGGTTGTCAACAAGTGACATTAGGTTTACTTATAGCAGAGTTTTTCAAACTTTTTTCGGCGCGGGACCCTTTTCGGTTCCAGTAACTTTCCCTGAACCCCAGATTCTAATGATTTCATACAATCATAATATAAATATTTTCCTATGCCTTTTTTAATAGTGAGTATGTTGAAAAATAATTAAAAAAGTAATATTACTGCAATGTGTATTTTTCGAATAAAAATTCAAAACTAAAAGATTTTAATTTTCATATTTTCCACAAGTGCGTAACATATATAACAGAATAACTAGCAATTTTAACAGAAAGTTTGTTTTGTAATCATTTTTGGCTTTATAGTTGAGAGTTTGATTCTCAAGTTAGCCCCAGCATACGTCTTCTTTGGTATTTGGTTTCTATGGCAGTTTACAGGGAAAAACTAGTTTCACATAAGTAGGTGGTGGGAAATGACAGCAATGTGTGAAGTTCTACTTTTGCAATAGCAGGAAATTTGGGAGTCTGATTGTTCCAAAAACTGACTAGTGATTCATCCTAAATATGAATAAAATTTTGACCACTTCTACTTATGGGTATACTCGTATGCAGATATAAACATTATTCGGTTTCATAATTCACAAGAAATATATAATAAATCGTAACCCAAAAAAAATTTTTGTAGCAAAAAGTTTTTACTAAATGTTTTTCACGGAACCTTAGACAATCCGTTAAGGAAGCACTGGGTTCTGCGGACCCAGAACCTCTGACTTATAGTAATGTTGACTGTAGGTCAATCCAGATTTTTATTTATACATTTATAAGTTGTAATACTTTCTGTCATTTCTAGAATCAAAGCATAGAGTTTGCTATGTATTTGTATTGAAGTTATGTATTATTAATTGGTTTAAAAAACTTAAATTGACTTTATTATTTTTCAAAACATGAAAACATTTTTCATATTTTAGTTATAAAGTCCTCTTGTCTGTTCTACATAATAACTTTTAAATTTATTTCTATAAATTTCTCTGTGGCCAAAATTATTTTATTTTGTATCTGCTATAAAGTCAGATTATTTTACATGCATTAATTTCTTTTTGATAAATAAATTAGTCAACTTGTTTATAAAAAATATTTAGATATTAAGATAAAACCAAATACTCTAATTTTGTAACTGATTAGATTAATTTGTATTGTAGTGCCTTCCTGATGATGAACATAAAGTGTTCAAAACGCTTTGTTGTTGAATAAAACTTCACTTGTGTGGAGACTTTTGTTTGTTTATCCATTTTACCTCAGAGTCAGTAAATACCACACAATTACGGATTGCACAACTAATGATTTAAAACCAAATCATTAAATAGATTATAAGCTGACTAAAGAATAGAAAATAGTGTTTGATAAAATTATTGTATTTATATATATATATGAACAGCATTTGAACTACAAACAGAATCATTCTTTCAGCAGAGACAATGTAGTTGTGTTAGTTGAAAATTTTGTGAAGTTGACTAATGCACGGTTTTTAATATAAATAGGTGATTTAATTATTAATTTATTGCCTTTATGAGGATAAGAATAAGGGTTATTTATGTTTGTGATGTTTGGAGGAATTAGTGTGAAATAATTGACACCAGCTGCTGGTCAATACGAGAGTCGTCTGGTTAGATCACAAGCCTGCTGATAACAGTTCCTCTATCCTGCCTGACACATAAACCTTGGGCTAATTCCACTAGCCAACCGGTAATGAAAAACATTCAAGTAAACTCTAATTAGCTTTTCTCTTTAAAACAACTGTGCCACACACAGTCGTTAATATAGACATTTGTTAATTACTTTTTTTTTTACAACTAAAATAGAAGTGGGAATTAATGAAACAATAACATGGATAATGTCAAGCATAATGAAAACACCCCACTTTAGAATAATACATTCATTAACGTTTAGAAGAAAAAGGTAGTTTATTATGTTTTTAATTATTGATTCTTAACCAGAACTCTTCTCGTATCTACAAAATTCTCGGATTAATTTAAAATAATACAAGTCCATTTAAAATAATACATGTTAACTTAAAAAATTCCAAGTTTAATTTAAAATAATCCCAGTTTAATTGAAAATAATTCAAGTTAAATTTAAACAATCGAAGTTTATATTAAAATCATCCAAGTTTAATTTAATTTTTTTCAAATTTATATTTAAAACAGTTTTTCAACTTGAAAATACATATATACCACACTGAAGTTTTAATTAAACTTCGATTTCTTTTAAATTAATCCGAAAAAGTTGTATATAGAGCTTACTACAATTAGATATATATTTGTATGTTGGTTTAAAACTCAAAATTAAAAAAAAATAAAAGAATAAAATTTTTAATTAAAAGATATACTCATACTATTTAAAAAATTTGCATAGATAAGAAATGACATGTGCTTCTTACAATAATCAAGGAAAAATGAATATTATGTAAGCCAATGTAAGTAAAACATTGTTATTACAACAGTGATGAAAGTAATTTAAACAATGTTTGTCATTCAATTATATTATTTTATAATATATTTGGTCTGTTAAAAACCTTGAATAATGTAGATTAATCGTACTTACTTTAAATTAAACATGGACTATTTTAAATTAAGCTTGTATTATTTTAAAATAAACTAAGATTGTTTAAAATTGAACTTGGACTCTTTTGAATTAACCCGAAAAAGTTATAGTAGAAAATAACTTCATACTACATCGACTATCTACATCGACTTCTATATCCATCGATTGATTGACATCTATATACAGTCAGATATTAGGAAAGCAGTATGAAGAGTACAGCCATCAAACATTTCGGTTCGGAAAAGGCAAGTAATGATCATATTTCTATTTGTGCAATAAACTAAATTAAATTTGTAATTTATATTTTAAAATCTGCCAAAAGATAAGCACTATATGTCCATAAACTGATATTTTCTTAATTTTTTAATGATTTTCTTAATTTTTTTTTACTTTGAAACCAGAACTTGTTTTTTTCTGTAATTTTTAAATAAATTTCGAAAAGTTTGCTTTTGGTATACAACAGTCAATATCCTTGAAGAATTTTCCCCTGTTTTGAGTAGTATTTTGATTTTATCGTGCTTCCAGTATTGTGTGAAAATCCAAGGGGAAGCAAGAATTATGAATGAACGTTAATAATTTAATGCTGGAGAGTGCAAGATTCTTGAAAGAGGGAGGGTTACACAGAGCCTCCGGGGATTTTCAAACCTTCCATATTTTAATCATTTGAAAAAAAAACGCTAAACACACAGTTCTACTTCTTGTTTGAATAGAAGAAAGAGAATATAAGAAAAATTTTTCATTTAGATAGGAGTTCCATGGTTAAACAAACAATCTATCAAATAAAATGAAGTTTTTCAGCTGTAAAACTAAACAAATCCGGTTCTACCAAAGTTATTTACTTACACGTAATGTAATAAAAAAGAAGATTGTATATATGTTTGTATGCTTTCAGTTAACCAATACTCGATAAAGAAAATTAATAAATAAAATATCTTTCCCTGGACAAGTATTGGTTCCGGCATTATTAAATATCCTATTACAAATGCTCTCTCGTATTATAGTCAATAAAACAAAAAGTTAATAAATATGGGCAATAATTAAATTATTACTCTTACACTCAAATAATATTAACTTTTAGAATCAATGAACCTTATTTTATTGTTGGTTTGCTTTAAATTCAATATGATTATAATTAAATGTACTTAAAAGCTTGGTATTTATGGTTGAAAGTTGGAATATATTATCGACAATGACTAATGTCGAATGTCGGTGATTAGTTTATTGCGATAGAAGACATAATTCTCTTTTAGCGGTTAACGACTATTGTGATTGATTGGAGGGATTGAGCAAGCCAATTTGATGGGATCGGGAGTCTTTATTAAACAGGTTTTAACATTCTACAGCAAAGTTAAGAACAAAGGGAATCTTAAGATATTGTTTGAATTACCAGAGTCTTTAAAGGATACATTTCTCTTGAACGGCAGTAAGGACGGAGCTTGAGTACAGTTTGTCTGTTTCCTTATATTCATAAAGTTTTGTTTGAAACAAAGAAAAAAGAATCACTTTTCCAACATTTTGCTGTTATAGTAAGAGTGGTCAAAAACTCAGTAAGTTGAAATACTTGCAGTGACATTGGCTTAGGAGCAATTAGTGACTCAGTGATTCCAATGCGATCTAGTTCACAACTTTTGGATTTGTGCTCTATCCAAAAGTTGTCAACTCATACATCTACTGGGTGTTCTTTAGATGCCTGACTATATTCCCGTCAGCTGCTACCTTCCTTAACTATTTTTACACCTCTTCGTTTATTCCATTTCAAACTCTATGGTTGGTAGGTTACAGTGGTTGTCCCACAGGTGAACACACATTGGCCGAGCATTGGCCCTTTGTGATACCACACGATGAATATTGATTCTACAGTGGGAGTCCTAAATTTTGCCTAACTCAAATGCATTTCGAGTAGGGATCTTTAATGAGTACAGACTCGGGACCGAAGGTTTAACATCCTTCTCTGAGGGACAACATGCTCAAATTTATTCATCTCCCGAGTGAATAAATCGAGGGCCAGGTGGGGATCAAACCCCGGTCCTATCAGTTCAGAGGCGAGTACCTTAACCACTGAGCTAGCCTGGCCTCCTTCTATGATTGGTTACAAGGGATTTCATTGATATTGATAGTTTACTTTCTCAAATTTATATACTGCAATAAAGAAATATACTGAAATCAACACAAATATCGCACCAGGTATCAAGCCTTAATTCACTGACAGAAACGTTACATTGACTAGATAATTAAGAAGAAAATGTGGAAGGCTATATCAGATTGCACATTGCCTTTGCGAAAAGCTTCCATACAAAACTTCAATGCACATGTCAAACTATACAAAATCCTCTTATACACTCAAAAGCTACGTTAATTAATAATTAAATAAACTATTAATCATACATCAAAAATTCAAAAACCAAATTCAGAAACAAATAATTGAAAAAAACACTATTAGAAACAAATGAATGTCTCTTCCATTATTTAATTCTGAATCATATCTATACGGTTATATGTATGTATACATATATATATATATATATTCATTAAAATACACAGCAGCTTTTGCGATAACTTTAAAGCTGGTCTACTCCAGTTTACAAACAAGGTTTTTTGTTCGAACAAAGGTTGTTCGTAAATTGGAGCAGACAAGCTTTAAAGTCGTTAACACAGAAGCTCCTGTGTATTTTAATGAAACACGTTTACGTGAGAATTTGCTGCAGTCATACACAAATATATAAATATATATATATATGATCAAACCACAATATGAAGTGGAAAACCAAGACTAAGATCATTCAACCGTAAGAAGCGGTCTTCGTCAGAGTCAAAAACCCATTTGGGTACGAAAACCGCTTGTTTCGGTTGAGAGATCTTAGTCTTGTTTTCTCATTTCATTTTGTGGCATGATCATTGATTGTTATTTCACATGTATATGTGAAATTTTAAAAATATATTCAAAAACAATTATTTATCTAAAACAATTCAATAAACGAAATAAAATAACAAAAAGAAAACACAACAACTTACTACGATAGGTGACATCAATCTTTGATGACCGCTTCTTTTGTTTCAGTATTTATTCTGTAAAAAAAAAATATATGATATCTTAATTATATCAGATATAGGGTTTAAATAAATATAAGTTTTAAATTAATCATTTTAACATGGTGTTTCAGAATTTACGAAAACCTTGATCGTACACCTACAGACAGAATAAATATATGAAAGCATATTTCGACAGTAATAAAATTACACCAGCCAAACATTAGAAATTTCAAAATAAATAGGTAAACAATGTTTGTATTAATATCCTATTTATAATATTAAACAATTAAAATAAAAAAATCTGGAGTGGCCTACACTCAACATTACTATAAGTAACATAATATCAAATTTCATGAGTATGTAATATATAACGTCTCATTTAAGCATAATGTAAACATCTAAATGGGATATGATTATTAGTCTTTCATTCCTGAGGTAGTACAAATAGTGATTGAAGGACATATCAATATATAAGCTTATTTGGTATATCACACAGGTGATGCAAATAATTTCATTAGTATAACTACAGCAGTAATAACATTTTTGAAAAACCCATGTGAACATTTCTAGAAACGAAATATTATCGTACAAGAGAACATGGCTTTTGTTCAAATAGCCAGTGTATTTCTTACATCGTTTACTTGATATCCTTCTACATTGAATATTAAAGTAAAATTTTCAAATTTAAAACAGGAAAATACTCTTTTTTTCTCTGAAAAACATCATAAACAGCTAAGAAAATGTTGTTTTAAGGTGATTTATAATTAAAGATGTACGATAATTACATTTATTAATCTCTAAACGAAAGATTTGAATTTTGAATTAACTTTTACATTTTTGGTTTTTTACAGAATTATCATATTTTGAATTTTATGGCTTCTTAGTATTTAATAAGATCATTTTCCTTCCTCTTTGTCAAATAACATACATACGAATTTTTTCTGAGTGTGTGTTATCATTTTCCTGCACATATTACTCCTCTTACATCTCATATAAGTCAATAAACAATTTAAATTGTTCCTTTATCAATATCAATTTTATCTCAGTGGAATCGCTCAAAAAATTTCTAAGTCAATGTAAACAATGAAAAAAAAATATAAAAAAACTCGACAAGTATAGCAGGTGATCTCTTAGTCTAAGATAAACAAACAGTTTTTATAGCGTTATTGCTCTTTTCCTTAATTGAAATTTCATGATTTTTTTTTTGTGAATTACTAATTGTTTGTTCCATTTTTGGTCAAATTTTCATTATTTTTCAATCAGCCGATTAGCGTCAAAAAAACATTTTCTGAAAACAGAAATCGTACTGTAACGCCCTATTAGCGAATGTAATTTTAAAAAAAATATCTCAACTCATTCTACACATAATGGTGTATTTATAGACATAGTTTCATTCTTGCCCGTCAAACAGTATGGCTTGTATCGCTCTCACAAGGTTTGAAATTGAATTATAAGTCAAAATTTTTACATTTTATTGGAAAAAAAATATTTCCTGTTGATTTAAAATTCTGAATATATTTTTCGTTTGTTCCATTTGTAACCTCAAAGATAATGTCAAAATTTCAAAACTCTAGGGTTATCAGTTTAGGAGAAATAAATAAAATAAAATAGAATAGAATAGAAATAAAATGTTTTCAAAAAAACGGTTTTTGGCAAAAAAAGTGACTTTCCCATCATGCATAATTCCTCCCAAACAATAAGGATCTTCGTCTTTATTGAAATTGACGTGTAAATTTTTGTGTAAAATATCAACTTGATCCATCAAAGATTCTGGACCGTAGCGTGGTAACAAGCAATGCTAACACACTCACCCACCCACCCACACACACACAGACATCATCGTAAAAACTTCATAAAACGACTTCTGGGACCTCAAAACATGTAATTCCGTCAAAATCTCGAGATCGAATTTTTTCACGATCACTATACTTTACTTATAGTAAAGTAAAAACACGGAAAAACAATTAAAAAAAACTTTCTTCAGTGTTTTGACTTGGTCGTCTTCAAAATTTGAAGACGAAGAAAAAGAAAAAGAATGATCCCTACTGTTTGAAGATGAACTCAGTTGACGTTAGTCAGCCAAACAAAGCTAATCTTATTTTTCTGCTTCATATTCAAATGGTTTTGTGTGAAACAAAGAATGGTCTTCTTTTATGAAGCACCAACAGTTTGTTTTTATAGTGAGAGTGACTAAGGACTCAGCGAGCTGAGTTTTGTTGTTATTTAGCCATCACTTTTTCTTTAAATTGTTTCATAATTTGTTCTAACGGATCGTTTCACGTTTTATGTAATAAGTTAATTTTGATAGACTTGATCTAATGGATTTTTTTTCTTTATAATAACTAGAGTATTGTGATTATGAAAAATTTTAATCTTGATATTTCGATGAATTTACATGTTTTTAGATCCTCAAAGTTCGTTTTTTTTTGATATGGTTTCTATGTGTTGGTTTGTGTTGTGGGTGAATGAATGAATGGATGGTTTTTTTTATTTTGTATTTTATTTCAGCATGTTCCACTGTGTATTACATGCATCATCGTCAAATTGTACGCAATACTTCATTAACATGACATTAACATACGCAATACTTTCATTAACACTAGAAAATACTTATTTTAACTTATTTTACATTCATTCATAATTCAACAATTAATTATCTTTTTCTTAAATATCTATGCTGTACAGAAATTTTACAAATTCCTTATAATAAACTTTTTTAATTAATGAGGAAGGCCTAACGGGCCACTCCTCTCCACAATCCAAGACCTCACGTGTGAGAGCCAGTGGTTCCCTCAAACAGCAATCGTACACCAAGTGTCTAGGAGATTGGGGTGTCTCCGCGTTACAAGGGCATGATGGACTAGGAGCTAGTTTCAACCTGCTAAGGTATTCTTTAAATGGCCCATGTCCTGTCATGTACTGGGAGAGAGAGAGATGGGTTGTGTGGACATTTTGTGGTCACTGTACAGGCCACACTGTTTGATGTTTGATTTAGATTTGACCCAATATAATCTCTATAGTGTAGATATGCTCTATTGTTTTTGCACAATATTCCACTTGAAAAACAATCAAACTTTTGCCCAAAATGTGATTTAACACAACCTAATTTTTCATCTAACTGTCTATTCTAGTGTATTACAAATTTGGCATTACTATGAAACAGACAATACCATTATTTGAGGAAATGCAGAATTATAACCAGAAAGAACTGTTTTATGACAAAATGTAAGATATTCTACTTACATTGATTGATTATAAAAAATTCAAAACATGATATACCTTACACCATTTTATGGATCACAAAAAATTTGTGCCAAAGAAAACAGCTTTTGAGAGAATGAGCTAAATATGTTTTTCTTTTTCAAATTTCTTGGACAAAAAGAGTTATTGCACATTTTATGATTTTAGAGAGTTCCTTTTCTCGCTAAGAAGAAAATTATATAGTTCCCACAGACACACACACACACACACACACACACACACACACACACACACTATATATATATATATATATATATATATATATATATGATCAAACAACAGTATGAAAATGGGAAAACAAGACTAAGATCTTTCAACCGTAACAAGCGGTCTTCGTCAGAGTCAAAAACCAATCTGAATCACTAGATGCAGAAAAACATCTGGTGAGGGATTTTAAGGTAAGGTATTTTAAGGTGAGAGAGGAAAAGTGGTATTTTAAAATTCCTTCCCTCCCACTCTTCTCAACCCCTCACCAGATGTTTTTCTGCATCTAGTGTTTCAGTTGGGTTTTGACTCTGACGAAGACCGCTTGTTACGGTTGAAAGATCTTAGTCTTGTTTTCCCATTTTCTTATTGTGGTTTGATCATTGATATATTATATATATATATATATATATATATATACGCACAAATACATACACATACAGACAGACACACAGACACCACACACACATACACACACACACACGCATGCACACACACACAAACAACAGACAAAAAACAAAACAAGTGTCAAAAAAGACTTCAAAACATGTTAACTCTGTGAAACTTCGAAATCGAAATTTTTCTTACGGTTATACTTTATGAACAGTAAAGTAAAAATTGTTGGGAAATTATACATATTGAAATGTTTTAAAAACAAGTGACTTTATATATGATCTGTCTATATTTGATAATTTATTTAAATATAACGTATATAATAGTTATATAAGATATGATATATATTTAAAATATAAATATTTTAAATATCACTTTACATAGCTTCAAATAAGCCCTCAAAATAACAAAAACCGTAAAAGTATGAAATTGGCTTATGCTATTTGTTGAAATTTAACTAAGGTGCTCCTAGTAAACAAGTTTATTCCATTTGCGAAATTAAGAACTGTAAGTTAATTAATACTGTCATTCCCATCACTGACAATTAAAGGCTTTCAGCGTTGGTGATGGTCTAGGGGCGGATAACAAATTATCAATTGTTATTCCGAACCAATTTTAGTTCTTAATTTTGTTATTCCGAATTTTTTTTTACTTTAGTTCTTATAAGCTATATTACAATTTAATTATTATAATTATTTGTTTTTTAAATTCTTTAATATAACCATGAAATTACTGATGCCTATTAATATGAAATGTTGATAAAGTTTCAACAAATTCCAATTATATGGAATTTAGCTTTGATACTCTATAATAAAGAAATAGGGAAACACTTGCAGCACTATTTTAATAATATTAAAAACTAATTATTTAACTATTACTATTATTATTATTTTTTACCTGAACGAAGTCAAAGTAGGACACAATATCTGTTTTTTAACAAACTTCTCAATTTTCCTAAATATCACTCTCATTTGAGAGAATGAGCAAAGTTCGTTTTAATGCTAAGGAGAAAATTATAGTACCCACACATACACACACACAACAACAACAACACACACACACACAAACGGACATCAGTGAAATTTCATCCACGCAGTGAAATATATTTCCCGTAGCCAACATGCTTCGAATGATTAACATTCATCTTCAGGATGTAATGCTATTTTCAATTTGAATATTTAAATGTGTGTTTCCAATTTTGAATAATTATGGTTTTTAAAATTTTTAGTTTGTGTTGGTTACTTTATTTTTTAATTATTTTTTCATTAGTAACCAACATCTCTTGGGTTAATAATAATAATAATAATAATAATAAACTTTACCGTATAGACAAAATATCGAGAGTATTGTTTAGTAAATTGAGAAGTTTATTAGAAACACCAATCAGCCAAGTTGTTGGTTTCAGTCAAACCTGAACTGACCGAGTCCCGATAAACTTTAGTTTTGTATATATATATATATATATAAAGTTCACAAAATTAGAAGCTGATTAATACAGTAATAGTACCCAAAATTTGCAACTGTTATTTTGCTGGGGTCTTTGTCTTCTGTCTTTTGTTTTCCTGATGACGGTTATACCATAAATTTGAGACTGTGCGTGTGGAAATCCTGATGACGGTTATACCATAAATTTGAGACTGTGCGTGTGGAAATCCTGATGACGGTTATACCATAAATTTGAGACTGTGCGTGTGAAAATCCTGATGACGGTTATACCATAAATTTGAGACAGTGCGTGTGGAAATCCTGATGACGGTTATACCATAAATTTGAGACTGTGCGCGTGTGGACATCCTGATGACGGTTATACCATAAATTTGAGACTGTGCGTGTGGAAATCCTGATGACGGTTATACAATAAATTTGAGACTGTGCGTGTGGAAATCTCTAATTTATTTATAATCTTTTGTATTCTGTTTGCGATAGCTGTTTCATAATTGAAGTAGGGGTTTGTACATACATCAGTCAACTGGGTGTTTACGTTCTGTTTGCCGGTCACATGTAATTCTTTATGAAGTCCTTAAAAGAAACTTTAATTATTATTTAAATTTAATTGTCATAAAACTGAGGGGGTAAGATGACATATTGTATTTATGAGTCACAACGTTGAATTATATTTTCTTGAAAGAACAATTTTTCTTTCACCATAAACGTGTTCATGGACTTTTATTAAAAACATATACAAGAATGTCTTGTATTGTGCCAACGGGGATTCCCATGTTAAATTCACTGAATACTGAAGTCAAGAAACATTGGGTGTGATAATAACGAATCAACTGTTCTAATGTGTATTCAGTCAGAAATAAGGCAGTCTTAGCCCGTTATCTAGCACATAACTCACGGATGAATGACTGACGAATCGAACAAGCGCATTCTTAAACAAAAATTATTCCGGTAACGAAGGAAACGGCACTAAAGCAACTACATTCTAGAGCTGAACTAAGACACCGCTATATCTTTAAGGTGAGGTTCAAATATGATTCCATATAAAAGGTAAATATCTCGAAAAAATAATTCAAAATTAGGATGTTTGAGAAGAAGGTTCATTCTGCATGCTGTTGACATGTGCTCTAATTCGAAGGAAAAGCAAATATCCGGCCAGGGGTTTGCCAGACCTCGACGGATTAGTAGAGGGAGTGGGGTCGGAAGAGGGAGGGGGTGGCTTCGGCTTCTGAGGTTGACATGTCGAACTCCTCTGAATCCCCAATCACTCTGACCAACGAGAACAGCATTGACAGCAAAACAAAACAATGAAATCCTTAGCAACGGTTATAACTAGGTAACATAAACTGCCTGCAAATATATAATAATAATAATTGTAGAAATAAGTATTCAAGACTCTTAGTTTAACATAAAATTAAAGTTCGTTTAACCAACGGCTTAACCTGTTGGCGTTATGTCTTTTGTGTGCTAATCAAGGGACAAAATCATGGATCATTTATGATTCGTTACCCATTTTAACCATGTCATGTTCCAGGGATTGTCAATGCCACAGGTTGTCACTCAATTTTGCTCAATATTCCCATAACTATTGATTATTGAAATTAGAGTTATGTATGTCGCATTTCTTTCATGTTTACTACCAAAAGGCACACTTGTAGACTCACTTACTAACATTTTAAAAAACTGGGCTTGTGGTTATAGTGAGTTATTTTTACTATAAGTTAACTGAATTAATATAAATTTATTTAACTGATACAAATATATATAGAATCAGTAAGAGGAACTTGATATAAATGCAATTTATGTTGTTAGCTTGTGAATTAAGAAATTTAAGAATGAAATACCAACCTGCATTAGATGAATTATCTTTTATACCAGGCATGGCAACTTTTTGTTAACCGAGGGCCGCATTAAATAGTTTTCAAGTGATCTTAATTTCTGTGGTATTTGATATATACAGATTATATTATAATGTATAAATACATATATAGAAAGTGTGTTCTATATTAACATGTCAATGATTAGCTAACTTTTTATTATTCTTATAATGAAAAGTATTATTCAAACCTCATTATTTTATAATGATAATGAAGCAATTATTACAAAGCAGTCCACAAAAGATTAGTCATATATATAAAAAAAGGCTAAAGCATTTGTTATTGTTGAGCGATCTCTCTCTCTCTCTCTCTCACTCACTCACTCTCTCTCTCTCTCTCTCTCTCTCTCTCTCTCTCTCTCTCTCTCTCTCTCTCTCTCTCTAATCAATTCATTTTCTTCCAAAAGTATCGGTGAGCTTTTGTAGCAAAAAGCAAAGGATATTTAATATTAAGATAGAATTCTAGATTATCTCCAAGGGCCGCACAAAAACACGCACTGGGCTTCATGTGGCCCGCGGGCCGCAGGTTGCCCAAGCCTGTTTTATACAATAGCTATAAAATATACGGGGGATATTGTTTCTTTATCTTATAGTCATAGCAGTAGTAGTACCTCTTCTTATCATGACGAAATCACAATCATTTATATTATTTACAAATAATTTCATCAGGAGGGAAAAGGTAGGGAGGGAAAATATCGTGTTCCTATCTTGGTCTTAAAATAAGGAACAAGAAGAGATTGAGTCTCCAACCATCGCTTCGCTAGTGCGCTTAGAATAGAACAAAAACCGATCCCCTTGCGGGTCAGAAAACATGAGACCTTATCGTCTTACTCTTTGATCGGACGTTTGGGTACAATCATTCAGATCAGTGTCTAGAACTGTTGCCCAATTCTAGAGTCTTGAAATTTTGGTATTATCCTTGATGTTACAAAATCAATAAAACAAAACTCATTTCAGATTTCTAAAACAACAGACAATATTTTTTTATCAATTAAATGTAAAAAATTGTTACTTAAAATTCAATCTAAAACCTTGTGAGAGCAATACAAGCCATACCGTTTAACTAATCAAAATAAAACTATACCTATAAATAGAACATTCTGTGGACGATAAGTTGAAATAATTTTTTTAAAGTTACATTCACACAAGGCGCCGGGCCTGATAGCGCATTTTCAATTTTCAGAAAATATTTTTTAGACGCTAAACAATCATTAAATTTTCCCAAAAAAATTGCAAGATAAATTAATAATTTATAAAAAAGAATTAATGAAATGTCAATTACAGCAAAGATCAATAAAGCTATAAAAACTGAATATTGATCCAGGACTAATAATTTACTTGCTTTACTTGTATTAAATGTTTACATTGACTTAGAAATTTATTGAGGGAATTCTCTGAAATAAAATTGATGTTTAGAAGTATAATGAAAAAATTTGAAATGAATTAATGACTTATATAAGATATCAGAAAAATAATATTCTTGCATTTTAAAAAAAATCATTACTTGAATGATCTTCTATTTCTGATGCTTTCCATGGTATGGTGGATATGTCTAACAAAATGCTCTAATCAATCAATATTTTGCACAATTCAACAAAATTTAATATCAGATTTAGATTGATTATTAAATTGTGGAATATGAATTTGGTATTATGTAATATGTTCAAGTGTTGAGGTATGGAAGGGAGAAATTTGTGTTCTCAAAACCAGAGAATTTACTATCTGATAAATGATGCAAGATTCTTGATTTTTGTTGAAATATGATACTTAGTTTAATGAGTATAAAATCTAATAAAAAAATTACATTCATCAGTAAATATATGATGTTTGGTGTCTCGTAAGTGTCTGTTATTGATTTTGAGTAAGGAACCTTAAATAAATGTTTAATATTTATAAAATTTAACCTTTAGTAATAATATCATGTTCTTTTCGGATTTCTTGCCATCTCCAGAAAAGGAGAAGTAGAAAAACAAAAAAAACCGCATGAGTAGAGATGTGAAAGCGTCCGATTGAAGTTTGAAATGTATTGAGTACCTATATCAAAAGTGTCGAAAGTTTTAATGTTTCGTATTCAATCCTGTTTAAGCATGAATAATTTGAATAACAATAAATTTTACAATTTAATTTATTCGTAGTTGGTAACACTGATTGGTGATTGATAACCCTGATTGCTAGATGGCAACGCTGACCTTTAGTTGGTAACACTGAATGGTAATTAGTAACTACTGATTAGTATGATTTATATTATTAATATGGTAAACCGTCATACCTCATACGATGATGGAGTCGTTGGAGCGCTTTCGGACGTTGTCCATCTTCAATCGTAACTCCTAATATGCATGTATTTACTGATTTGTAGTTAGTAACACTGACTTCTGTGAGTGAATCCACTGAAATAAAACTGATGTTTGGAGGTTTAATAAAATAGGAATATTTTCAAGTTTTAAATGGGAAAATGTATGTTAAATATGCAAGAGAACAAAAGCCATGTTCCCTGTAAGAGAATATTTCGTTACATAAAATCTACACTTTCGCTTTTCAAAAATGTTGTTACTGCTGTAGTTATACTAATGATATTATATGCATCAGCGGTGTGATATACAAATACAATAATATGTATCGATAAATGGATCAACCACTATCAGTACCACCTCAATGAATTAAAGACTAATACCCTCTCCCATTTAGACATTTATATTATGCCTAAATGGGAAATTAAATATTACAAACCCAAGAAGTTTGATATTAAGTTTACTTATAGTAAAGTTGAGTGTAGGTCATACCAAATTTTTTGTAACTGTATAGTAGTGTTGGGCAAAGTATATGTTGCGTTACAGTATTAGATAAATTATAATGACATAATATTTTAAAAACATTCATTGGTTAGAAGAGAATTTATTTTTTAATTTTCTTTTACGTCATAGCATATCCTTGTTGTTTAACCAATACTTTGAATGAAATAAAATTGACTTATATGTACTTATTTGAATTAGATTAGTTATGAAAATCAAATGTTGTTTTGAAAAATTACTAATCGATTCGTCTGTATCTGGTTATGAGATATGAAAGCATTTCTTTGTCCCTAGAGTTCCAAAAGCAATTTCCTACACTGCACCCCCCCCCCCCCCCCCCAACAACAATATCTCCTTGGGGTTTGGAAATAAGCAAGATAATGGAATCCTGTAAGAAGGCAGTGCATAGAGGTTTGAGCGATCGACCTCCCACACACTTGATGGACACCCAAGCACATTTGCTTTTAATGTCTCCCTGGATAACTTCCAGACCTCCTCAATGCTCCTAATAACGTCAATATAAATCCAAATGAAACCCCCCCCCCCCCCCACTCAAATTCAATTCAAAACTACCAATTAGTCTTTCCCATTTCAAACTGATTACTTTTTTTTATTGCTTTTATCTTCATTAATGTAATTAAAGTCATCTGCTTTTTTTTTTTAATCAATGATTTCAAATGACGGTTTCTTTCTTAATACAATAAATACACTTCTCGCTGTAGGCATTAGCCTAAGATGAACTTAATGGCCGTGAGATGGGAATTGATTTCTCTCCATTTATCTTAAAAGCCTCGATTTTCAGGCTAAATTCCTTATAAATGCTTTTTAAGTGCCACGAAAACTAATTCATTTCTTAATAAGTAAATCTTGAAAAATAATTACTAAAACAGAATCAATATTTAAATTAAGATCCCATTTCTTGCTATCGAATCATTATTATAAAGGAAGAAAATATTTAAAACTTAAATTTTTATTTCAAAATGTTTATTTAAAATCCAACATTAAAGTGTTTTCAATAGTGTTTACCTTACCATCTATACCTTCATATCATTACCTACACTTCTCTGGAAAATACCTTCGAGTAACTGTAAACTAGTTAGAAGACTATAAAACCTCAGCAAAAAAGTGGTCAATTCAGAAGCAGCTGCTAACTTTAACAAGGCATTTTTGAAGAAGACTTGTTGCCATCATACACCAATATATATATGTAATATTTATATATATTTATTAATATTCCTTTTTATTTGGTACAATACATTACCAAAG
>JAPFBL010000034.1:1227500-1232500 GCA_026182355.1 Hermatobates lingyangjiaoensis | reverse complement strand
TTTAACTTAAATGCTGACTAACCACCTCAAACAGCTACTGCTTGCTAAATGAGCTAATCAAAGTAATAACTGCATGAGGTAAAACAGTAGTTCATATTGAATTACTACTTCGTGTAGTATAAAATCAATAATGATTCTGAGTGAAATGACTTATACGCTAAGCAGTGACTCAACTAAATTAGCAAATGGAACCACTAGTATATAGTCAATTCGTCTAATATTGAATTTATAATGTTTTGAACAAGTAAAATGAATTTTCAAGTAGTAGGATATTAATGACAGACAAAGACAATAAATAGAGAAATAAATTAATAAAATTAAAGAATTAGTGCATATTCTACGACTAATATTCAATCAATTATGTTTAATTGCTGGATTTTTGAAAGAGTGATCCAATTACTGATAATTATACTAAGAAGAAGTGATATAAATTTATGAGTTAAAATTAGTGAGTAGCCATTTTTAATTGTATCTGTGTAATATTAAATTAAGTGTTTAATTAGTGAAATGATTTGCAGTACTTTTAAAGGGGTGACTCAGTAGTAGATAATTACAGTAATTTGAGATTATAGTGGATCCATACTCGTATGTTTAGCTGCTTACTGTTAATGAGTAAAAATAGTCTGTTTTAAAGCGTCCTTGGAAGTATCATTGTTCAATTATTCAATCTCTATTAGAATTTCAAAGATTGTAACAGTAATTTAAAGTTCACATTAAGTATGTAAAAGTTCCTTTGTCATGAAATTAGTCATCTGTTAGACTTTCAGAGATTTTTTTTTTTTTTAATTCAAGCTGTTGACAATCAATCTATGATAGGGCTGCGATCAAGGAGTTTCCACCGAATTTAATAACCCAATCATTATTGCAAATGACATTTACTGGCTAATAACAATCGACTTACCACACGAAGACCGACCACTCAGTTTTAATTTATCCGTCCTTCTACAAAAGGAATTATTAACGTCTTTCATAGTACTGAAATTATTTTAAAGTGAACATAAGTAGACTTCATTATCGCACTAATGTTATCTCTTCAGAAGTTAATTTTCAAGTTAAAATCATTTATGTATTTAGCAGTAAAGACAAATCAATTCAGGCTACTCAATTAGAACAGAAAGCCCTATTACTATAGTAAAAAAGTCTCCCAACGCATCTTCAAATTAAAAATATATAAACATATTATTGTTAATGATACAAACTTCTTAATATGGTTTCAGAGAACTAAAACCTGAGTATATCATCTATTGAACTTTCCTGATCGGTTAGAAGTGGATCAAAACAAACGAGCTCGCTGAGTAACCAGCCAATATTCAACGAATGTTCCAGGTAATTATAAATAATTAAGATTTCATTCTACTTTAAAAAAACATAAACAAATGATCCTAAACATAATTTGTTTGGTTATTTATAAACTTCTTTAAAGATATAGTATTATGGAATTCTTTATTCAATTCATAGTTGCTTCAAAAAGTATGGTTTTTAAAGCCATTTTTTGGTGTTTTGGTTTTTGAATTTAATTTTTCCTACAATTCTAGAAGCAAAAACGTATGTTTCATTTGATATTTGGCAAATATCTTGTAGTTACTGGCGGGTTACATTACCGGGTTGATTTTATACCCGTAGTCTTAAATATAACATTACCCCAGAGTTATTTAAACTTTTTTCGACGCGGAACCCTTTTTGCTTGAGTAACTTTCCCAGGAATTTTAATTTTCATATCTTCCACAAGTACATAACACATGAAACAGAATTATTAGTAACTTTAATACAAAGTTTATTTTGTAATCATTTTTGGTTTTAGAGTTGAAAGTTTGATTCTCAAGTCAGACCGAGCATTGTCTACTTTTTTATTTAGTTTTTATGGTAGTGTAAAAGGAAAATCCGGTTTTACATAATTAGGTATTGTGAAGTGCTATTTTTACAATAGAAGAAAATTCGGGAATCAGATAGCTCCAAAAACTGATTAGTGGTTCATCCTAAATATGAATAAAATTTTGGCCACTTCTACTTATGTGTATAAGTATTATTCCGTTTCATGATTCACAAGAAATACAGAATAAATCCATACCCACAAAAAAAAATTAGAAAAATTTTTTCTCTAAATGTTTTTCGCGGAACCCCAGACAGTCCGTTAAGGAACCCCTGGGTTTCGCGGAAGCCACTTTGGGAATCTCTGCCTTCCTCAATTCATTAGAGAAGAGTTCATTAAGGAGAAGCTGATAGCATACAGGCCCCATCCAAAGAGCTAGAGAACATTTTTAACTTCACACTTGACAAACTAGTACAATAACTTGGATTTCAACCTTCAATATTTAATACTAATCACAATATACTCGTATCACAGTACTTACGCTACTTCTGGACCATACCTTAGCCAACGACTTACAGTTGTGACTCTCTCGAAAGACCCCTCTCGGGTCTCAGTTTTCTGAGTCCCAAGAGGGGTGAGCCTAAATATTTTAACACTTTGCTGCTTTTATCGGTAATGATTGCTGACTAACAATATCAGTATGACTAACTAAAATGGCGTAAATAACCGCAGATGTTATTACACATACCAAAAAAATTAAATTCTCCATCAGGAAAACTAAATTACTCCTTGAATATTAGTGTAAGATCTATAAGTAGTAACTAATAGAAATATATAAATATGGTATTAGAGTCTCTTCAAAGTTTGATAATTATTACACTCAATTTTTAGTTCTTAACGTAAAAACAGAGGCGTGGCAACCATTTTTTCCGCCCAGGGCGATCTAATATTCCCCTATCCGCTGGCTGTTGATAATCCGTTAAGCTTCAAAATTCCAGAAGGTCCTCAAAATATTTACTTCCATAGAACTACTACCAAGGATCTAATGCTAGACTGCTCTGATTAGTCCCAGACTTAAATCTTATTACATATACAGTTACATATACATAGTAGGCCTATGAAAAAGGTTTTAAATAAAACCGAAACGTTGGCAACGAGAGGTTAATTTTTTATCCTGGAAAATTGACCGAACCCCGATTAGAGAACACATCTGTTACATATACAGTTATATGTAACTGTATATGTTACATACAGTTATTACATATACAGTATGCAATATTTATTAATCATAAATATTGCATACATCATCAAAGAAAACCAAAAAATTTTCAAAACAGAAACGTATACCTTAAATCATAAAACAATTGTTAAATTAAATGACTAGGCAAACAAATACAATAAAATTTCAAACATTTTAAAAAAAATAGTTTTGACAAATTTAAAATACATTTATTTTTACTTTAAAATTATTACAGTTGAAAAATCTGTCTAAAAATAGTATTACACATAAAACAAAAATCTAATAGACTCATTTTGGTATAAAATTTCAGTTGTTTGTTAGCTTTTTATAATTTAATTTTTTTTTTATTTTTACGCCCTCAAAACGTTGTGCCGCTCGGGGTGGATCCCACCCCCTCCCCTTGCAACGCCACTGAATAAAAATTCAAAGTTCATGTCCTATAATTGGATAGCAAGCCATCAGAAATCGCAACATGCATATAATCCCGAGATGACATCTTCTCCCCCATTGTCTCTAGCCTGGTAAAACCATTAAATTAAATACAGACGATTTGCAGAGTCTCGTTATATCTTTATCATACGCTTATATGAACGCCGTTCACTTTCAGTATGTCTGTGTCAAATCATAAATAGGCAGAGATGGCTGACTCGCTTTCAAAGTCTTAATTATGTTCATATTTTCAAAATCCAATACTCATTCACTTTCATGATCATGTTTATAGCCAACTACAATTACTATTCACTTTCACTTGAGTCACTTCATAAGCTAGTTTTTTGTGCTTACCATCCCTTTATTTACTTTTCTCATAATAGTTTTTAGCTAACTTTTACTATTTTACTCAAAATATGGCATTAAGTGTCTATTCAAGCCTACTTATCATACAGGAAAATATTTAACCAATTTACTGCATAAGGCTGCATATACGATACATTCCACACAAATAGAATATAAATTATTCATTTAAATATAAAAATTCTACTAAAATAATCCCGGGAAAATACCGTTTAGTTTCCTTAGATGTTAGTTCTTTACTAACTAATATCCTATTATTCCTTATATGTTATATAGTTATAGCTTTTAAATTAAGAAAAGATTAATTAATATTATCATATATCGTCCCATAACTAATTATTTTAAAAGTCTTTTAAAGTTTCTACTTTTTTTTAAGCTTATAACCATTTAATCGTTTTCTACATTTCATTTTATTCAGTGTCAAAAGTTTTAGGCATATATGTATGACAATATTATGAGTTATTATAATAATATATAATATTATTATATATGTATTATAATTATTATTATTATATATATTATTATTATATATGCCTTTCGTAAGGGAATGACTGGCCTAGCCTGAGGTAATGTGTGAAACAGTTCCAGGCTAGTGTTCAAGAAGAAAAGGGGGTGTTTTAGTTGGTAGTCTGGTGTACTGGGAGCCGAGCATAATGTGCGTAAATGCATTTCACCTCCTTACCCCAAAAAAAAAAATATTATATATAATGTTCTCATAGCCTAGCCTGAGGTAATGTGTGAAACAGTTCCAGCCTAGAGTCCAAGAAGAAAAGGGTGTTTTAGTTAGTAGTCTGGTTTACTGGGAGCCCAGCACAATGTACGTAAATGCATTTCACCTCCTTACCCAAAAAAAAAAAAAAAAAATTATATATAATATTCTCATGACGATATTATGTGTTTTATTATGCCAGACAAAAATTTTTTTAAATAACTAAATTTTCTTCTTGATAAAACAGAAAACTTGGACTAAATGCCATCAATTCGAAGAGAAAGTAGACACATGGTGGAACATTGGATGTCGTATTGTTGCCTTGCTAACAAGACTTTGAGGTCACTGGAAGCAATATAAGACGGTTGGGTATCACGTCATTACGTTCGCCATTACTGCCGGCAAGTTGACACGCCAACACATATAATATGCTACTTTCGCCCCAACAA